>LR736904.1:1017865-1042393 GCA_902654985.2 Oryctes borbonicus
TTTATTTGGAATTTGTAATTTATTATGTATTTACAGTTTGTTGTGTATTTATTTAGAATTAAAGGTTGTTATTTATTTATTCAGAATTTCTTTTTTTATTTAGATTTGTTTTTGTGTTACTATATTTTGTTAAAACCTGTATATTTATATATTCTATTTATTTGTTTCCTTCTTATTTTTTCCTTATGTAGGCGGTACATATATTTTTTACAAAACTTGTAAAAATGTCTATTTTTAAATAATGCAGTTACAATCGATTCTTCGAGCAGTTACTACAAAAATAAATAATAGAAAGTGAACGTTGATATTGTTTTCTAAGTTTCACTAATTGCTACAAATTGTCCGTATCTTACTCTGTAAATATTTTTAATAGCATTTGCTGCAATTTTGGAAATAATTCCAACTTTTTTTTTTCTGAGTGAAGCTAACTTTCATTTAAAAAGTTAAAAGTCAGAAATTACAGCGACAACAAAACAAAATCTTCTAGGCACATAATATGGGAGAAACATCGAAATCATCAAATCAACCGAATCAACTCTCAACGTTTGCTAAATGCTCACGCTTACAACAATAGGCGGTAGTTATTTATTAGAATAATATTTAAATTTGACTTCCAATGTTTCGCAATTGTACACCTTGAATCCTTCTGAGAGTTTGATATTTAGAATCAGGAACACCGCAGCAAAAAAAAAAAGACAAAACAAACAGGTTGCGATACAACGACATATCTTTATTTTAAATACCATCGCCGGAATCTTATAAATTATGCATTTAATCAATATTCAATTTCCTAAAACTACCATCGACACCAAATTCGATTTCGTAGGCTTTAAACTGGGTACGTATTGGTCCAGTTGGTTTGCATCTATCCAGTTCTTCGTAGAAATCCTTCTGGGACAACCAACATTTCCTCCATAAAGCTTGAAAATGATCAAGGTGCTTGTCGCTGCCGCCATAGTCTTTCGGCAAGCATTCTGGGGAGATATACTTATGGGTTACTCAGAATTGCAACCTGAAATGTTAAGCGTTTATTACGAAGGTTTGGTTGCTCTAAAAGATTTACCCTCTCTGCAATTTTCTGGGGCAAAACCGATTTCACTACAACGAATCCCTTTTCTAGAAGGGGATGGCAATTCACTACGAAGGAAGTTTTTCACCATAAGCGGATTGCTTAGCGCTCAATATTTGACGAACTTAAGGTAGGTTGTAGGTTGAAAAGTTTTAGGTAATGGTGAGGTTTCATGCATTCCATGTCGACAACCAGTATTTCCCCAGCAACTATTGTATCCTGAAATCCACTGAAGAAAAGGCAAAAGATTAGATTTTCTTTACATAATTACTTCGTGAGTAACTCACGGTATATTGTTAGAAAACGTGTCAGAACAAAGATGTCTAAATTATCGGCAGCGCATAATTTGGCCACGGTTTGGGCACCGGGATTTCGTATCTAAAACGGTAACTCTCGACTAAAGCCAAAGTGAAAGGACTTACACCATATCAAGAGCTAACTTTACATCATCTTCAACCGTTAAAATTCTATTGGCGTAGAATTCTTTATAGGTCCAAGGGTTGCAGCAAAAGTGTTGGAATTTCTTCTTGGCCTTTTCGAAATCCAAGTTAGACCACAGCAAGAATTTTTTGCGACCAAGGAATGCCTATTTGGAAAAATTACACCGAATTCTTAAAAAAAATAATTAACTTACTAAAATCCTGAGGTTAGATTCTTTTAATTGGCAATCCATTGGGAAAATAATTCCATGTAATGGTCCCATTTATCTCGATCGATATTTAAGGTCTTCAGTACTTGGTTTTCGTCATCCTCCAAGAGAAATCCCGCCATTTTATTCTATTTGCTGAAAAGCAACACGAATTGCACAAAGAAAAAAGAAAATTTTGGTCGCCGTCTTAAAATCTCCAATATGATAATTTATTGTTTTTTTTTTTTTTGCACGCGATCTTTAGATAAACATGGATTCCTGCGTCAAAGCACTTAAGGAATTAAAACAAGTTTTCAAATTAAACCAATTTAATTTACGAGGAGGTGTGTATCGTCATGTCTTAGAAAAAATTTAGTTACATTTTGTGACTACTACCCTAATCAATGTTCAATTTCCTAAAGCTGCCGTCAAGCCCAAATTCATTTTCCTTCCACTTAAATTCCTCTGGGATAGGTCCCGTAGGGATGGATTCATTCAATCCCACATAAAAATCCTTTAAACCCAAATAATATTGTTTCCATAAAACTTGGAAGTCACCAAGTGACTTCTCTGTACCTCCGTAGTCTTCAGGTAAACACCATATCGGGATATACCGGCTTACGTCTTTGGGATTGCTGAGAATCATCACCTGCAGAATTCAAATCCTCCTGTAAGTCAAGGAGAAGGTTTTGCATGAACATACCGAAGGTATTTTACCCTATCTGCTATCTTTTGAGGTAGGACCGCCTTGATTAAACCAACACCCTTCTCCAACAGTGGATGACAATTGATGACGAAGAGATTCTTCACTATGAAGGGATGGTTCACCACGCCACACTTGAAGATGTTAAAAAGCGTTGGCGTGAACATTTTAGCGTAATGTTGGGGCTTCATACATTCTAAATCGAAGACGGCTGCGTCTCCAGCAACTATGTTATCTATGAGAATCTTAAATTCCACTGTAAAAAACGCGCGGTTTTTGTTTTTTTTTTAGCCGGTTCTACAACGTAATTGGTTAACTTATTGTGCATTGTGACACCGCGGGAAAAAACCATGGCATCGAAGCTATCGCCGTTAAAAATTTTGATGCACGTGATTCTTACGTTTTCCGGCGTTAATTTCGGCATTGGAATTATACAGCTGGAAGTTATTGAATTTATAAGAGACCTGGGGGGACTTACCATAACTGGGAAGCATTGTTTACATCATCTTCAAACCTTGAAGCTCTATCGCAACTAAATTCCCTGTACACCACCGGATTGTAGCAAAAGGTTTGGAACTTCCTTTTGGCCTTTTCGAAATCCAGTTTCGCCCATGTTAAAATTTTTTTTCGAGAAGTCTCATCTTTCGAAATAAGTTGTTTAGGTTAGATTCAATTTAAGGAAAAATCACTCACTAAAATTTTGAGGTAAATGCTTCTGAGTTGCAATCCATTGCGAGAACAAGTTCATATAATGGTTGAGTTTATCTTCTTCTATATTTAAAGAATTCAATACCTCTTTCTCATCCTGCGTCACGATTAATTCAAACATGCTTTTAAGGAAAGAAAAAAAAATTTTATTGTTACGTCGCGAAAAATAGCTGCGAATCGGTGATAACGCAGAATTATACTGAATACTCTCGGTTAATCTTGTTACGCATGTTTTGGTTTTATTTTTTTCTTTGTTGCGTCATTTTTATTTCGTAAGTCCGCAATAATTTGGCACATAGTTTAAGGAATAGCGAAAACCTCTTAATTTTTTTTACGGAGCAAACTAATTACCTTGAATTTTCTTCTAAGAGGATTAATAGCGAGCGAGATTTAGTTTACCTTGAAAATATACAAGTTTCTAACGTTCGACTTGAATTAATTTAAATAATAAAATGGCAACATTAAAAAATTAATTGGTTGACATCTACCAAATTCCTTGCGAATATCCTTCTGGTTTAACGACAATTATCCATAGAGTCTCTGGACAGATTCAAGCGATCTTCTCTACCACCAAATTTTTCAAATAAGCGTCTTAGGGGATTATTTCTGATCAAATTTTAATTATTCAAATTTATCGCTTCAAATTTTAAATAAGAAATATTAACAGGAAGATTTGAAGTTTTCCAAGCTGAAAAGATTAGGTAGAAGAAGAAAAAGAGAAGAAAAAAAGAAGAAGAAGAAAAGGTAGAATAGTTTGATGCCACTCTATGGTCTTCTTCGTTCAGGTTGGGACATGTAAGAAATGGTCTACTGGGATGTTGGTGTCGTGCATCGGCGTATCTTCTTGGTAAAGACGATGGATTTGATTTTCAGCTTTGCATAATTTAAATAAGTAATATTTTAGGTTTACACGATTTGCCAAAATCCTGCTACCTAACCTAAGATCTCCTTTGCGGAAACGAAAGTTTTGGTAAAGAAGAACATTTCTAGTAGAGGTTAATTTTATTATAAAAAATTCCAAAAGAAAAGCTTGATAATTAATCAATATTCAATTTCCTAAAACTACCATCAACACCAAATTCATTCTCATAAGTTCTAAACTCTTCTGGTATAGGTCCAGTAGGTTTGGATCTATCTAATTCCTCATAGAAATTTTTGAGGCTCAACCAATATTGCTTCCAGAGTGTCTGGAGGTGCTCAACAGATTTATCTGTTCCTCCGTAGTCTTCGGGTAAGCACTCTGCAGGAACATGTTTCTTTAAATCTTTGGGATTACTCAGGATCGTTACCTGGAAGGTTCAGAATTCGATGAAAGTTTCCGAAGAATGAACCGAACGGATCTTACCCTGCCTGCAATTTTTTGAGGTAGCACGGCCTTGATTAGACTCACGCCTTTCTCCAAGGCGGGATGGCAATTAACGATAAGGGCATTTTTTACTAAAAAAGGATAGTTGACCGTGCTAAATTTGCAGAATTTGAGATATGTTGGCGTGAAGAATTTAGCGTAATGGTGAGGTTTCATACACGCCAAATCCATAATCGCCGTCTCGCCAGCCACTATACCATCGATGCGGATCCTGTATTCAACTAAGAAGTGGTTCTAAAGATTTTGACCTGATCAACTTATTGATTTAATGACTTACTATATATCGTCATAACGCGTGAAAATATCAACGAATCAAAATTATCACAATTACAGAGTTTCACGAACGTGATCCTCGTCCCTTGCGGTGTTAATTTTGACATTGGAAAAACGCAGCTGAAAGTTGCGCGATATATCAGAAAATTTTTGGGGAGATTCGGATACTTACAAGCAGTCAAATCCTTTGTTTATATCACGCTCAAATGTTATGACTCTGTCGCAGCAAAGATCCCGGTGCGTCATGGAATTGTAGCAGAAATTTTGGAGTTTCTTCTTGGCCTTTTCGAAATCGAGCTTGGCCCAAATTAAAAACTTTTTTCGACAACTTTCGCCTTTTTCAAATAATGGTTATATTCAATAGCTCGTTTAATGGAACAAGATCACTCACTTAAATTCTGCTGCAGATGTTTCTGACTTGCGATCCATTGCGAGAACAAGTTCATGTAATGGTTCAACTTATCTTCGTCCATATTTAGACACGTCAACACTTCTTTCTCATCCTTCACTATGAGTAAGTCCGTCATGTTTTTCTCGGAGAAATCGCCAGCGCCGAGATTGGCAACCGTTCTATACTGGTCTATGCAATGCACTGTACTGGACACTCTTGTTAACCGTTTTGCATCTTGTAGTCGAATTTTTATTATCTTTATTGTGCTACTTTCGTATTACATGTCGGGGATAATTTTAGAGATTACTCGCAAATAGAGATAATAAGATACAAACATGACAATTATGTTTTCTTTTTATAAGCATAAATAAATTCTTAATGCCATTAAAGATAATATAATTTAACGTTAATTTAAGAAAAATACTTACAGAATGATTAATTGCAAGCAAGCTCCAGTCACCTTGAAAATATTCAAATTTCTCACGTGTGCTGTTAGACGTTAATTAATTTATTTAATAAAATGTTAATCCCAAAAAATAAAAGAGATTTTGGTATCTCATTTTTAAGAGATGTTTTTGTACGAGTACAAATAATCAGGTAAACATATTATGGGGCGTGTTGAAATTTGGAAATTTTATTTTTGGGACCTTTTTGATGTTAATCCAGCTATTGGGTACTCTTTCACTGAAGATGTTAAAATCTTCCAAAATAAGTTCATCAAACAACGAGGAGATTTAGGATTCTCCAAGATAAAAAAAAATGTTACTTACGGAATTTCAAGGAAGTGCCTATCTATCTGCCTAATCCTAAAACTTCTTCACAAAAAAATTGCCTGTATATCAAGGCGTCGAATATCCTTTTGGCTTGGCCTCCTCTTAATCGAAACTCGGCCAAGATCATATGGAACGTCTTAGATTGGATGGATCCATTAAAGCAATAGGAATTCTCTGCTTCTCAGTTGCAATCTGCTGGCAGGATGTTTGGGAAGGCCACTGAGTACCTCCACAGCCTTCAGTCTTCAAGGAAGTTCTCTGGAGAAAGATATTTGCTTAATTCTTTGGAAAATATTTGCTAGCTTTTAAGGTAGAATCGTCTTAACTTTTCCTTTTCGAATAGAGGATCGTAACTGATGACGAGGAGGTTTCTGATTAAAAAAGTAGGATTGGGAAACAGCGTCAGGCATGGTATGGCATAGATGAAAATTATCGGAAATTTGCTTTCCGCTTCCTCAAAGCCAATTTGGCCCATTTTGTACCGTAATACCGTCTTACTTTGCCCACCAAATTAATTTTGCTTGGTGACATGTCCTCTGTAAAATACAATCGGTAACAATGGGAGATGCTGCAACCATGCGAACTAGTCTGACCGGTGTGGAAGCTTGCTTGAAAGGCGCCTGTGACCGGAGCACAGGTAATTTTACACATCTTCTTAAGCAATAATAAATTTTTCAATTGAAAAACTCATGCATTTTAATATCGTTATGGTTTTAATTGAAATCGTGGGGAAGTACGAGTGCCAGGCCTTATAAAGATTACCTTGTAAGCTGCAATGGCGACCACGAAGAAGGGCTTCAGCAGCAAAAGAGCAGAAGCGATTTTCCACGTTCTACATGAATCCATCTTGGCGAAATTAAAATAAAAACATCCGGATCTTGTAGGGAGGCTAAATGCTATTTTATAGGAGTACTTATTGCAAGTGCAAAATCTTCAAAGTGATCAACAGTTGAACGCAAGAAAAAAATTTATGGATCGATGAGATCATTGCTCCAAATTTAGATTATTAGCTTTTTTTGAGAAAGCACACCTTAATTATGAAACTAATCAAACTACTTGATTGATTCTCAAATTGATTTATTAAAAAAAAAATCATAAATAAAATTTTGAAATTTCACACCTAATCTATATTTAATTTCCTAAAGCTTCCATCAACACCAAATTCATTCTCGTAACTTTCAAATTCTTTTGGTATCGCTCCAATAGGTTTAGACTTATTAAGTACTTGGAAAAAATCATTTTGGTCTATCATGAATTGTTTCCAGGCCTTTTGCAACTCTTCGAATGATCTTTCAGTACCACCAAAGTCTTGCGGTACGCATTCTAGAGGGATATATTTTTTTATATCATTAGCTTTATTAAGGGTGATCACCTAATGGTATAAAAAAAAATTATATAAACATCTTCTCTGGTAGAAAATAATCTTACCCTATCTGCTAGCTTCTTCGGAAGTACAGTCTTGCATAAGGCAACTCCTTTTTCGAGAATCGGATGGCAATTGACCACGAATACTTTCTTTATCATGAATGGATAATTCGAGAAACAAAATTTTACGAATTTTAGACAGGTGGGGGTGAAAAGCTTAGCGTAGTGTTGGGGTTTCAAATTTTGCATGTCAAAAACTGCTACTTCCCCAGCAACTAAAATCCCTTTATGGATCCTGTATTCTACTAAAAATTGTAGCGAAATTTGATTATTTTCAAGTTGATGTGAAAATGGCTTACAGTCCATTGAAAGGCCACGCGCCATTGCAAGGATATCCACGGCGTCGGTATCAAAAACTTTAGCCATCGTCACCCTATAGCCTTCTGGTGTTAATTTTTGCATTGGGATTTGGTAGCTGGAGATACGAGTTTACCAAAAAAAAAAAAAAAACACAGATTGCCAATACTTACACGAAATCGAACGGTTTTAAATCAGCTTCGGGTGTTAGGGTCCTATCGCCAACGAATTCTTTATGTGTTATGTGATTATAGCAAAATTTTTGATATTTCTTCTTGGCTTTTTCCAGATCCAATTTAGCCCATACCAAGAATTTTTTACGACATGTTTTACCTATTTGCAAGAACTTATTGGGCAAAGAAGTTGAAAAAGAACGTGTGCCTTACCGAAGTTTTGAGGTAGATGGTGTTGAGTAGCTATCCATTGATCAAATAAGTGCATATAATGATGCAATTTGCTTTCTTCTATATTTAGCTGCTTCAATATTTTTCCTTCGGCTTCTTCAGGGAGTATTTCAATCATTTTTATTGGAGCACTATGTCTATAATTCCGCACCCGTCGCGTTTTCTAACGCTACTGGACGATATGATATTGTTTCCGCTCTAATTTGTTTTTGTTTTTAAACGTGGAGGTCACAGATTACACTTGTAATGTCAGAAATGCAACGAAAATACGGCGTTCACTACAATACGGCTAATACGTTTCTATTTACCGAACAAAGTTTATAGATATTATATCAAATGTAAATGAGGGTTATTAATATTTGTTTTGTAAATAGTCCATTTATAGATATTTCTGGGTATTTATTGCTTTATGAGGGGTAAATGGGATTTTCCCAGATCAAAATAGGAATTTTAAATGCGACGAAAATTTACACCCTGTACATTTATTATGTTAATAAAAGCGAAAATGGTTTAATTTGATACTTTTCTTTATATGCAGCGGTTGTGCTGGTAAAGTGTACACATTTCACCGCGAGAAATTATATTGTATAAAGTGTTTGCAATATGGGTAGAAAAAAGCAATTATCCTTGATAGGAAGGGGTAAAGTTCTAGCCTGGCACCAGGATGGTGTTAGTAAGAAGGAAATCGCTCGTCGGTTACGAAGAAGCGATCATTCCGTTTAGAAATTTCCTAAAAGATCCGGAAAATTACGGCAAACCAAAAGGCCAGGGGCGACCGAAAGCTGTAATTGAGCGGGATAAACGCATGATATTGGCGGTGTCCATCCAATTCTTCTGCGTCGGCGAGAGTTATTGCAGAACAGGCGGAGGTACAAACGCACGTGCGTAACCTTCAAAGGATTTTAAAGGCGTCACCGGTAATATCACGGAAGAAAATGTTGAGAAAACCGCCACTTTCGGCGAAACACAAAGAAGCGAGGTTGAGATTTGCCGAAGAACACGTATCCTGGAAGAAACAATGGGAAAAAGTTATATTTTCCGATGAGAAACGTTTTAATTTGGACGGACCGGATGGGTACTCGCATTATTATCGTGATCTGAGAAAGGAACCAAAAGTGAAAATGACCAAACAATTAGAGGGTGGATCTGTGGTGATATGGACAGCCATTGGATTTCGCGATAAGAGTGAGATAGTGTTTTGCACAAATAAAATGACATCTGTGACGTATAAAGACTTATTGCGTGACAATCTTCTACGTTTTGGAAACCAATGGGCCGGGCGCAATTTTGTTTTTCAGCAAGATAACGCGCCAATTCATAAAGGAAAAACCATTACTGAATGGTTTAAAGGGAAAAAGATTAAAACTTTCCAGTGGCCGGCACGTTCGCCAGACTTAAACATTATTGAAAACATGCAGGGTGAATTGGCACGTCGCGTTTATGGCGGAGGCCGTCAATATTTCACGGTACAGGAACTGAAAACTTCAATAGTGACTGAATGGCAGAATATCCCTCAAAATTATGTGTTAAATTTATATAAATCTATTAATAATAGACTATTGGAAGTGATTAAGAACAATGGAGGATCTACGCTCATTTGTTGATTTTTGTTTCACATTTGCAACAGAACGTCTAAATTTTTGTCGCAGAAATTGTTTAAACATTGGAGTAATAATTTATTATTTAGTTCATACATTACTGGAGGAGATATTTTTAAGTTTATTTTACTTTTATTAATAAAAACTTAATTAGATATCTCGCTAATTTTGCAAAGAAATTTTGTAACCCTCAAAACCCGTAAAACATTTTACCGCATCTAAGTTTTTGTCGGGGAGTGTATATCAACTTTCTTCTGTTTTAAACCCATTCTGATTGTTTACGAATTTCCTGCGCTATAAATAAAGATAACGCCTATTTTAATATCTAATAATATCTGCGAGATGCTAAATGTGCTAGACAAAGAAGATCTGTAAAAAGTATAACGTAAAGACAAAAATCATGTTCCTAAATTTATATTATATCTTATATCTAAAGCGGAAGAAACCTGAACAACACTCGATTATAACCGGATTTTTTGCCACGAGCCGCGCCTCACATTAACGGCGATATACAAATTAAAATGTAGTTTTATTCATTAAACTAGTTTTTCTATAGATTTATTCTGTTAAATTGCTTAATTTGAACAGCAATTAATTAATTTAAAAGAAATAAATGCTAGAACTAAATAATCAATCAATATTCAACTTCCTGAAACTACCATCAACTCCAAATTCGTTTTCGTAAGATTTAAACTCTTCAGGAATTGGTCCATTTGGCTTACACCTACTCAACTCATCATAGAAATCCTTCAGGTCCGCCAGATGCTGCTTAAATAATTTATGGGAATGCACAAGTGACCCCTGCGTACCACCGTAGTCTTCGGGTAAGCATTCTCGAGGAACATAATCCTCCAGTTTTTTCGGATTGGCGAGGATGATGATCTGGAACGTACGAAATCTTTTGGATTTTGATTCTTACGAACGTACTCGATGAGACGTACCCTGTCCGCTATTTTCTGGGGAACGATAGCTTTCATAGCGGCTATCCCTTTCTCGAGGAATGGGTGACAGTTGGTTATCAAAATATGCTTTATTATAAATGGATAATTCACCAAGCCAAATTTTACGGATTTTAAGAAGACCGGAGTGAAAATTTTGGCATAATGGTGTGCTTTGAGCTGCCCCATATCGAATATAGCTGTCTCTCCAGCGACCATTGAGTCCTTATGGATTCTGTAATCCACTAAAATTGAACAGAATTGTCAATTGTCGAAATTGTCGCCCTTTTACTGTAGGACTCACGTATTAAGGTGAACCATCTTGAAAATTTATAGGAGTCGAAATTGTCTGCGTCGAAAATGTTTAATACGGTGACCTTATAGCATTCCGGGGTCAAATTTTTCATTGGGAGCTGATATCTGGAATTGTCAAAAATCGACTTTTACCCCGAAATTGTTGAAATACTTACATAAAATCACCCGCCTTTAAATCGCCTTCAGCTGTTAAAACTCTATTGGCCACAAAATCCTTATGGGTTAGGGAATTGTAGCAGTATTTTTGGAATTTCTTCTTGCACTTCTCGAAGTCCATTTTAGACCATATTAAGAACTTTTTAAGGCATGTTTCGCCTGTTTCGAGGGAATTGTTTCAGATTAAAAAATAATTTGAGGGAAATTACTTACTAAAATTTTGCGGTAGATGCTTTTGGGTTGTTATCCATTGCGAAAACAGATTCAAGTAATGATTTAATTTCTCTCCATCCAAATTCAAACATTTTAATATCTTCTGTTCGTCTTCTTCAAGTAATTCACTCATCTTTTATTAATAAAACCAACAGCCCCGCGCTATATTTATTTAACTTGCGAACTCATTAGGTTCCTTTAAAGAACTGGACGGTAAAATTATTTTGCCTTCTTTTTGGCCAGTAGGTCACGGCCAACCAGTGCTATTACCGTTGCGCAAAAGCTGTATTAAGGTTAAATTTTCTTATGTACTAAATTAAGTAAGAGAATAACTCGAGCGACAACGTGACGAGAATACGTGTGGATAACGTGGGGCTGTTGCAATAGAAAAATTTAACAAAGGAACGATAAGTTTTTCCAGTCATTCGTGATCGTGAATTTGAAAATGAACGGAGGGCAATCACCTCAGTGGCGCTTTCGGTGAACATAGTGATCATGTCGGGCGATGAACAAGGTGAAGAAGAAGTTAGGAAAAATGAAGCAGCTGACAATCTAGTAGACAATGCAGGAATTTTTAAACATGCGAAAAATAGATAGTTCCACCATCTTCTTCGGGGTTGAAAATGAGGATTGACGCATCCTCGAAACAACTGTCCCGAATTAATTAATTAAACTTGTATAATGCGGGCTGTGCCAATACTTTAGTGGTTTGTTGGACCAAATTGCTTTCCCGTGAAAGCTTCTTAATTCAATGCTTCTTTTCTTGAGCCTACCACTACCGTGTTTGGGACTTATTCTACTGGTTTCACGGAATTTACGAATACAGTGAACAAAATGTTAAAAGTGAAGACGTTGCAACTCACCAATATCACCTCCGTCTACAGAATCTTTTGTGAAATAAATTTGAAACGGTGGAAGCTTGCATTTCAGCATAATTTGCAATTGCTTCCAAGCGCCCTCTTGCTGAATAAAAACGAAGACATCTTAACAATTGATTTATAGAGGTAAAATTAAAAGGCCAACATATCTTCTAAATCTCCTTTTATTTCGACTATTTCCAAGAAACACTTAAATTTTAACGTTTTTAAACAACGAAACGTTTTTAAACAACAAAAATTTTAAACAACGAACAACGCAACATGTTTCACCCTAATCTATATTTAACTTCCGAAAACTACCGTCGACACCAAACTCGTTCTCATAAGCTTTGAATTCCTCGGGAATCGCACCAGACGGTCTCTTCTTGCACATTTCCAAAAAAAATTCCTCATTCGCCATCAGCTCTTTCCTCCATTGGTCCCTTAAATCCTCCAAAGATCTTCCGCTGCCGCCATAATCTTTCGGAAGGTACTTCGTGGGGATATATTTCGGTAATTCCTCGGAGGTGGTGAGTATCACCTGAAAATCCAAAATTGAATGAAGACGGATGTTAGAAGAATCTCGCGGAAGATCTTACTCTGTTAGCGAGTTTTTCGCTTAGAACTCCTTTGCAGAGATTTACGCCTTTCTCTAGTAACGGATCACAATTTAATATGTATACTCGCTTTATCATGTATGGGAAGTTCCGTTCCGTGAACCTCAGTAACTTGAGAAGTTGAAGGTTGAATACTTTGGAATAATGCTGAGGTTTGAATTCTTTTAGATCGTACAATAGGATCTCACCGGTCCTGATGTTATCCTTGTGGATTGTGTAATCGACTAGAAATTTTTAGAGTAGGTCAAATTGTTTTGGCAACGTTGCAAAATTGTTCCTTACAGAGCAAAACGATGTAGCGGAAGAGCTGGACTATATCCAGTTGATCTGGATCCGCTATTTTGTGTACGGTTACCCTGTAACCCTCGGGCATAAGTTTCGGCAAGGGAAATATATACCTGGAAAGCAATTTTTTTTGATATTAACGCCTTCTTTGTGATTATCTCCATAGCTTACGTATATTCCAAGGATTTCAGATCGCATTCAAGCGTTATAATTCTATTGGAAGCGATCTCCTGATGGGTTAAGGTGTTATAGCAGAAGACTTCAAACTTCTTCTTGGCCTTATCGAAGTCCAATTTCGACCATAATAGGAATTTTCGTAGGCAATTATCATCTAATGGATAAGAAATTATTAAATTAAGTTTTTAATTGCTTGGGAAGCAAACTAAGCTCATATTGTGCTGAATTATCAAACATCAGAATCTCTTGGTAGAAATGTCTTTCGGGTGACGTTTCGCCGACCATCCTGTCAGCTTCTTTAGAAGATTTCCAAAGACGTCAAGTAAAAAATATTAACTACACGACATTACACGAAAGACATTTCTATTATCGATTACGGTCGTGAAAGCCTATACTCAACTATCAGAATCTCTTGGAAATTACGGAATCTCTGTGAGTTAAGCTCAATCCTGGTAATTTTACAATCAATAAGATTGACAAAAAAAAAATTTCCGGAAGATAATTGGAATAATTGTGAAAGTCGAGATCAAAGAAATCCTCGAAGTTGAAGTATTTATTTTAACATGTTGTACCCGTAAAACTCGTACGGGGAGCTATTAAATTAATATTTATAAAGATGATGTACTATAAAACAAAAAGAACTTCGATATAGATTGGAGAGAACCTTCGGTGTAATTTCCCCAAGAACCATACAAAGGGCAGCTCAAAATGCCCGGGAGCGAGCGCATTTGTGTATTAATGCAGATTGCCAATTATTTGAAAATTTACTGTAATTGTTGGTTGATCTGCGAGGAAGATTTTTCCATGCTATTGAACCATAGTCTGTGGTAAGCCTGCAGAAACGAGTTGCGATTCATGAAATTAGCAGAGACTAGACAGGCTCGTGTTTATTCGTTGGTTTCTCCGACAGTCGACAAAACACAAGTCTGTTTAGTCTCTGCTAATTTCGTGAAAGTGTACTCGTTTCTGCATGTTTAGTCTATAGGAGTTTCTTCCGGAAGAAATTATCGCAAGCCACGGCAATACCCAGAAGGATCTTCGTCGCATGACACTGGCCGTGAAAGCTTACATTCTTCGTAGGTTTATTAGTTTGTTTTCTGTTATTATTATTGTTATTTTTATTAATTTATTACAAATTTTATGGAAATTTTGCAAAAACACACCATTTATAAAATATCAAGTTGGCTTTCATTCAACTTCTTGTTAAGTTTGTATCAAGATCTAGAAAAATGATCATGACGATGATATATCATCGTCCAATCACGTTTACCGTTTTCAAGCAACGAAATAAATTGTGAAATGATATTTTTGTACGCAACGTTGTTGATTCTAGTTTAAACGGACGTGATACGGCACACCACACTCCAAATTTCAGGCCGTACAAGGGATTTTCATGACTTTCAGACTTGAGGTTCTTCGGGTTACCAAATTCCTATATTTTGATTATTCACATATCTGCTAAGGTGAAACCAAGCCCTATCTCTGAAGAAAACTCGGTTAAGTTTTTCAATTGGATGGTTGCCGAGGAATGTCCGAAACCGCGGTACAATAGGCGCTTTCAATTCTTGAACACGATGCACGGAATTGTAACTTTTTCATCACTTTCTGAACACTACCATGCGCAATCTGAATGTGTGCTGATAGTCTCCTCCAGCTTTTTGAAGACGAACGCAGCATCACATTTTTAATCTCAACCAGTTTAGCGTCTTCCGGTTCTCTTTTTGTCTGCAATTTATTCGCATTGACGGGAATGGGCGATCAGCCTCGTTATTGTGAGGTTGTTAAGCACTGCGGCATTTGGATATTTCTCACGAAGTTCATCTACAACACGTGCTAGAAAAATGCTGATCAACAATGAAAACTCGTTGCTCTTGGGAAAACAGAATATTTGCGAAGCAGCGAATTCCACAGCACTGCGTTATAATAGCGTCTAAGTTTGTTGTCGATAATATCTGTGGTGCTATAGCCGATAAGGAAATCCAAAAATCCAATTACCAGCAAGATTTATTTTGATGTGTGCGATTTCTAGATCTCTCTGTATATTTCCTTAATTTAAATGATTCTTGTACCGAATCGCTTTAAGCAGGCAGAAAGGGAAATGTCCGCATAAATCGTTTAATACCTTTTACTTACGATGGGCCAGGAAGCGAGAACAAATTAAACGTTCGAAACAAGGGTGGGTAAAATTCGGGAAACTTTAAATATGATGCGGGTAAAATTTGCTAATTTAATCACGTATGGCGGGTATTTGATGCGCTTGAAACTAGTAACTTTGTAATTGTTACTAGCACACTTATACAAAAATTTTAACATTTATTTATTACTCTTCTACAGAGCTTTCAAAATTGATTTACGCAGCTAATGATAAAGGAGAGACCCTGATGTTTGCATCTGCTGATTTTTTTTTTTTGAATTTTAGAAAAAAATTAATCTATAAAATTCCGTACGTCTCGTAAGTTTATATCTTAATAGTTTTTGCAATTATAAATTAATTGAGATTGAGAAAATGCAATTAATTCATTTTTATTACACTACCTTTGCAAGCAAATTGATTATCTACGGTTATTTAAAAGTAAATAAGTGCGGCACATGTAAGCAATTAAATACACGCTTATGTACATACAGCGGTTCTCCATAAAGCGGCTTTTACATAATCAATACACCGATATTCATTACAAGTTGTTAAATGTTAAAGAATATCCGCAAAAGTTACTTTCATTTTGCGGTATTTTCGAAACAGCATTAACAGGTTTCAAAAATTGCTTTTAAATTGTAAAATGACCTGATATTAAAATAAATTACCTGGTCCTGTTTTAAGATAACAAATTGTTGTCGGATTTTATTGAGAATACGCGTTAATTTGTTAAGAGGATATCTTAATTACAAAAAAAAAACGATGTTAAACAACAATACAATTATCTTTATTTGCTTAATAGCGTGTTACATTCGAAAAATTTCCATACGTAACGCCGATATTCGATTCGAATTGCTGATTTCAATGGTTTTTACTACTTCTTTATTGCACCTTAATCTGGTTTTCGAAACAGCCGGAAATTACCTTCAATTTTGATAATTTAAATGAAATACTCTGTATGTCGTTTCCAATTTCAAAAATGTATAATTTTCTTTATCTTTCACGATTTTTAACAAATTTGGACAATAATCGCGATTGCTGAATTAAACGCGATAATTAAATTGAAATTGTAGCTGCTAAATACAGTACCCGACAAAAACATAGACGCGGTATCGTTTTTATTTACGAAACAAAGTTTATAGACTTTAGATAAAATGTAAATGAGGGTTATTAATACTTGTTATGTAAATAGTCCATTTATAGATATTTCTGGGTATTTATTGCTTTATGAGGGGTAATTGGGATTTTCCCAGATCAAAATAGGAATTTTAAATGCGCCAAAAATTTACACCCTGTGCATTTATTACATTAATTTAAGCAAAAATGTTGCTAATTTGATACTTATCTTTATGTACAGCGGTTGTGCTGGTAAAGTGTACACATTTCACCACGAGAAATTATATTTTATAAAGTGTTCGCAATATGGGTAGAAAAAAGCAATTATCCTTGATAAAAAGGGGTAAAGTTCTAGCCTGGCACCAGGATGGTGTTAGTAAGAAGGAAATTGCTCGTCGGTTACGAAGAAGCGATCATTCCGTTAGAAATTTCCTAAAAGATCCGGAAAATTACGGCAAACCAAAAGGCCAGCAGCGACCGAAAGCTGTAAGTGAGCGGGATAAACGCATGATATTGCGATGTGCATCCAATTCTTCTGCGTCGGCGAGAGTTATTGCAGAGCAGGCGGGGGTACAAACGCACGTGCGTAATGTTCAAAGGATTTTAAAGGCGTCACCGGTAATATCACGGAAGAAAATGTTGAGAAAACCGCCACTTTCGGCGAAACGCAAAGAAGCGAGGTTGAGATTTGCTGAAGAACACGTATCCTGGAAGAAACAATGGGAAGAAGTTATATTTTCCGATGAGAAACGTTTTAATTTGGACGGACCGGATGGGCACTCGCATTATTATCATGATCTGAGAAAGGAACCAAAAGTGAAAATGACCAGATAATTAGGGGGTGGATCTGTGATGATATGGGCAGCGATTGGATTCCGTAATAAAAGTGAGATAGTGTTTTGCACAAATAAAATGACATCTGTGACGTATAAAGACTTATTACGTGACAATCTTCTACGTTTTGGAAATCAATGGGCCGGGCGCAATTTTGTTTTTCAGCAGGATAACGCGCCAATTCAAAAGCAAAAACCATTACTGAATGGTTTAAAGAGAAAAAGATTAAAACTTTCCAGTGGCCGGCACGGTCACCAGACTTAAACATTATTGAAAACATGTGTTTATGGCGGAGGCCGTCAATATTTCACGGTAAAGGAACTGAAAACTTCAATAGTGACCGAATGGCAGAATATCCCTCAAAATTATGCGTTAAATTTATATAAATCTATTAATAACAGACTATTGGAAGTGATTAAGAACAATGGAGAATCTACGCATTACTGATCACTCATTTGTTGATTTTTGTTTTACATTTGCAACAGAGCGTCTAAATTTTTGTCGCAGAAATTGTTTAAACATTGGAGTAATAATTTATTATTTAGTTCATATATTACTGGAGGAGATATTTTTAAGTTTATTTCACTTTTACGAATAAAAACTTAATTAGATATCTTGCTAGTTTCGCAAAGAAATGTTGTAACCGTTAAAACCCGTAAAACATCTTACCGCGTCTAAGTTTTTGTCGGGAAGTGTAATTACATCTTTGTACTTGTGCGTTAGCTTAAGTGTTCAAAATGGCCCAATTAAGTGAGAGAAAGAGAGACGAGAATTCAAATTTTAATGATTTACGTATTTCTACTTGAACGTCTGGTATTAACTCTTGGGGCAAGTGATCAGGTAGGTGAAGCTTGATTAACAATAAGTTAGTTAAGGAGTTGGTGATTTTATCGTCGGCCGAAGTTCAGTAAATTAAAGAACTCGGTGAAATAAACAAAATGAACAGGTTCTGCTGGAATATCACTTGAGAGCTCGTCGAAGATGTTAAAAAAAAAGCAATGCATTAAGCAATTTAGTCGCGTTTCTTGTACTAAATTAACCTATTAGCGTCATTGTATTAAATTAGCATATCTCCAAAAACAAATTAACAAAAGTGGCAAACATTGTTTCTATTGTATTTTAGGAATAATTAATTTTTTTCCCCCAATTATTATCGTATAAAGAAAGAAATTATTTCTTCGACAAAGGCAAGAAATTTTATTTCTGCGATCTAGACAGCGGTTTATAAAAGGGGCTCCGCTTTTCAGAAAAAGAGACCATAATAATCTTGTTAACTGCAAACCTATCTATTTGTCGCCAATATTTTCATTTATTTTTTTATTTGTCGTTCAATATATTAATTTCAACAAGATTGATCTAAGTCCTCATCAGCATGATTTCCGTTTTCCGACAATTCCGCAGTTTCAAATCAGCCATGTTTATGTATCTTTGTCAACCTTACATTTGATTGTGTTAATCGTCGGATTTTAAGAGAAAAATTGGAATATTACGGGGAGAGAGGCCTTGCCAACGACTGGTTTCAATTATACTTGTGTAATCGTTCTTATGTACACTGCCGTTCAGTGAAGTTCGGTCACACAATAAAAATCTATTATATCACACTGTATACAATTATTAATACATAAAATTAGAAAAATATTAAGCATACACTCTTTTCTAAGGGATTAAAGCCATAAATTATTATGTAAAGTAGAAATATTGCGACAACCACAATAAAGTCCCTTTTATTATTGTTCAAAGAATTTCTCGGAAGTGCCGATCTTTCGAAACGGGTCGTTTGGGGATTATTAACGAACAATACATGATTTAGGAAATATACCGCAGGATCATTCTTGTTTGTTTATCACAGGCGTAAAGATATAAATTTGCTTCGTTTTACTGTTAAACGTGTGTTGGTGTGCATCTGTCGTTTTTGCGCGAAAGTTTTAAGAAAATTTACTTCAAAATGGCACGTGGCAAGCCTACCAGTGTAGAAAAACGTTCACGCATTATTACGCTGTTTGAAGAAGGATATTCTGGGCGACAAATTGCTGAAAAAATAAATATGAGAAGATCAACAGTAAATGACATCATAAAACGATATCGGACAACTGGAACTATAGAAAATCGTATTTGTCCCGGAGCATCTAGGAAAACAATAAAAGCTGAAGATTTGAGAATTGTATTATTAAGTAAACGCAATAGAAAATTAACAGCGCGACAAATAGCAGCCGAAGTCAATCGCGGCCGTGAAGAACAAGTTTCGGCGAGTACGGTAAAACGTCGACTTCAACAAGCGGACCTTCATGGACGCGTTGCCATTCGAAAACCCTTATTACGTCGGGGCAACAGAGCAAAACGGCTACAGTGGGCCCGTTCTCATCTAAATTGGTCGTTAGATGATAGGAAACACGTGCTTTGGACTGACGAGTCAAAGTTTGAGGTTTTTGAGCAAAATCGACGAGTTTACGTCCGAAGATCTAAAACCGAAAAGTGATCCCGAACTGCATTGCGCCTGCAGTGCCTCAAGAGTCGGTTTCGGGACCAACCGTATTCTTAATTTACATAAACGATCTTCCAAATGCTCAAGTGATCCTCATATATCTGATTCCCATTAGCATATCAATAATTGACTCGTTCTCACCCGCAGTTTTAAATTGGTCACGTTTTGCGCTTAATACTGTCAATAACTGGATGACAAACATTCTCCTCATTAACGATGATAAAAATTCTTACATTCTATTTAACAATAAACGCAAATACAACATTTATATTTTATCTTTAAATAACTCTACTTAAGTGTTTGAAGTACCTCAAGGATTTTTGGAGTTCCTGTTGATGAGAATCTAAATTGGAATTTCCACATCCATCATTTTTACATTGATTATCACGTATATGTTACTTAAGACGCAGTTGTACTCTGGATATTTTAAGGACATTTTATTCTATAATTTTTTTTTTTTCCGAAAAGAATTACGGACTGATTTATCGGCGCCAGGGCGGATAATCCTACCTCCTATTTACATTAAAAGAAAGAGCCTTTGGAATGATATTTAGTTTAAATTAGCGTGATTCCTGTAGACCGATTTTTAAAAATCTGCATGTATTCTTGAAATTTTCCTATTCTCCTTCCCGAAACACGTTTATTTCTTCTTTTTATAATAATTATAACTTTGTTTGACTTATTTTTGGCACATTGTTATTCCAAAAAAAGATTATTAAAAATTTAAAATTATGAATTAAATGAAATATTTGAGTACTTACTGTAATCTTGCACTAGATGCTTTTGACTGGCTATCCATTGTTTAAATAATTCCAAATAATGATCTAACTTCTTAGCGTCGATTCCCAAGATGTCATTTAGGACTTTAGCTTCGTCTTCTTTGGGTAACTGTTCTAAAATCTCACCCGGCATCTTCCACGATTCACGGTCTAAGTACTTCTAATTCGGAAAATTTCAATTCATCTCTAATGCGTCCTTGTCCAAACATTACGAGTTCGTTTTTTTAGCGCTTTTTAGCACCTTCGGGCTATTGTCTATATATAAGATTGCTAACATTGCACCTTTTTATTTAAAAAAAAAAAAAAACGTATATATGTGCGGTACTTAAAGTCGTTTATTGTTTATAAGAATACATAAATTATTTATAACCGTGAAAATTTTACTTAATTACTTTAAATGAAATTCAAACAAGGTGATATTGCAAAATTTATTAATAAATAAAGGTCGCCGTTCTTCGAAGGAGAAATGTAAACGTATTTCTTACGATCAAAGTTCCTCACTTTCCGTGCGCTTCGCATGCGTCGGTATGGGAGTGGTCGTTCGGGTGTGTGATTCGTAATATATGCGCAAGCGATCTTATTGCATGTACACTGCCGTTCAGAGAAGTTCGGTCGGTTATTAAAAAACATGAAAAGGTTACAGAAACAAACGAAACTAGAAACAAAATGCAATTTTATTGTATGTACAGGTAAAAAAGACAGAAATAAATAAATCTATTGGTTTCTGCGAGCAAAACTTGATGAAAACGTGTCTAAATTGCATCTAAAATTGGGGTGTGCGAACAAAAGCGGACAAATCCCACGTTTTGGAGCAAACCCGGTTAAATCCTAGATTTGTTCTATTGCACAGCAATATCTGTTGGCATTAGTTTAAAATGATAGCTTTATGTTTTGCAGTATTCTGTACGGTGAGCAGGACAGTATAAAATATTTGTGAATATGTTAGATTGTAAGCCGAAGCAGGTGCAGTGAAAACATGACATAGAAAACATGGAAAATATTCGACATTAAAGTTTCGCAGGAGGTATACCAAAAAGTTGTGTGTTAAAAAAAATCTTTCATAAAATTAACAACGTAGCTCAGAATTTTATAAGTTTGAATCTATAATGGGAACTACCCAAAGACTTACAAGAAATGGCAAATCGGATATAATACATTTGCGAAATTTACCGCCGAGAAACCAAATACCTGAAAAGAAGAAAAAGAGTTTGGGCCATTTGATGGAAAAAATTTTTGGAGGGGAATGGCAAGAGCGAGATGATCTGCAATGGTACAGAGAGCTGTTTGGTTCACCTACGGCCAACGAAATCGAAGAGGTTACCGGAAATGATGGTGACGATGTGGTGTATGGCTGCTTAACTGACGAAATAGCTTTCCACGTCTACATTCTGTTTGTTTTCTTTAAATTTTGTTTAGGTTTGGTTAGCGTTAATTTAAAAAATATATATACTGTTCCATTCCTAATATTTCTTATTTATTTCAACAATTTTGAAGCAAAACTGGATAAATCCAATCTTTTTTTTGCAATATTTCCAAGCCTAAAAAAAAAATAAAAAAACATGATCTCACAGAAACCCTGTCCATATACCAAGTTATCCTGTTATCCGTTTTAGTAAATTACTTAATTTATTTTGCTGAAGGAAATTTAGTTTTCAGCATGATTTCAAACTAGACGTTTATTAATAAATTCATGATGAATGAAAAGGGGCGCCTTATGTTATAGAAATTGAGATAAACGGAAAAAAGAGTTGCAAAAGAGATAAAAATGATGGAATTAATAAAATATCGTATCTTAAAATTGTAAAAATTTATCTTGGCAGCACTAAATAGTGATATACCGAGATATATTTTACAATTTTATTAATTCAACAATTTTTATCGGCTTTATAACTTTTGTCTAAGGATGAGCTAACGCGTAGCTCGAAAGCTGTAGCTATTTATCAAAGAATTTTGTAAGATTTGGACCCTTTTTCTATTTATCTCAATATGAATTAATCACCAAGAGTCAGCGTGGATTATTTATAGAAATTGCTTGTTTTGCTTTCAAAATCCACCATAATACTTATTTCGACACGGATGTTATTCATTTGTAAGAAATGCGGGATAAAAGCTATTTATTACCAAAAAAAAAAAATAAATAAATAAATAAAATAATAAACAAATAAAAAATAAAAAAAAATACCACAAAACAAGGTTGTTTCAAATGCTTTCATGGGCTCGTCCTAGAATGCATAGAAAATATAAGCAATGCTGTAAAAAAATATCTTCTCGTTTAGCTGCTACCGAATTACTGATTTTGCTGATTTATGAGACCCCTGTAGGTATTTAATACTTTAGTGCAACTTACATTAATACATTTTTAAGTCGCCTTAATCAAAGTAAGCCGGTACAAAATTATTTTTTTGGCAATAAAATAAATAAATCAAATAAAAAAAAATAAATAAATCGCCAAAAATAAGCCTCTTTAAAAATTAAAAAAAAAAAACAATACGAAGTATTTCCTTCAATTGAACTGAACTTAACTTAAATTAAACATACTTTATAGAGGAAAACCAGCCTGTATAACGAGGAACATTACATCAATTACCTATTATTATTTATCATGTTCCTCCTTGGTGATTATGAGAACCTAATAACTTACATTTATAATTATTTATATTGCAAATAAACAGAAAAACATTTGAGATTGACACAATTCTTTTTAACGTAGAATTAAATTAAATCACAATTAAATCAATTTAATCTATATTTAGCTGCCTAAAACTGCCTTGCACTCCGAAATTATCCTCCTCATTAAAACGTTCTATTAGCTTCTTGGGGACATCGCCGCTCATCTTAACCTTCCCCAAATCTTCAAAGAAATCTTTCTTTTCGACGTATAACCGCTTCCAATCCTCATTCAATCCTTCCAAAGACTTTTGTTGACCTCCATAATCAGCCGGCAAACATCTCAGTGGGATATATTTCGACAGGGTTTCATGGCTCCTGTGGATGTGAATCTACGGAGCAACATAAAATAAAATATGGACGCGACGGGTGCTCCGTATGTTACGAAGAGCCTTACCCTATTCCTAAGCTTTTCTTTGATGAAATATTTTACGACATTAAACATTCTCTCTATGAAGATCCTGTCCGTCAGGATGTGGACTTGTTTTATCAAGGAAGGGTAGACGTCTTGCATTATTTGCACGGGTCTTTTAAGGGTATTCGTGACGCTTTTCGAAATTAGAGCGGCGGTCACTTCTCCTTGGTCGAATATTAATATTTCGCCACCTACTAGATTGTCGAAATGAGCTCTGAAGTCACCTGAATGGACATAAAATAAAATAATATTAATGTTCATCTAGTTGGTGGAAAGAGAAAAGGTAAAGTTATACTCAAGTGTACAGGGTGTTCAATTTCCTCAGCGCATGATACATGTTTAATTTTTTAAGCGCAACAGCCTGTACAAAATATTGTACACGTATTCTTAGCCTTGGGTATCTAGTAAGACGGTAATTAAAAATAAATCTACAGATATGCCTTTAAGTTAAGATTAAAATATCTTCGTGTATCAGTTAAACGTTGGTCAAAATTTTTCTGTTGGAGTGCAGAATCTTTTGAAAGTGATCCACGCGAAGCAGCATCTATTGCTGTAGTGACGCCAAAAAACATCAAATAGATCAAGGAAGTCGTATTAAGCGATCGCCAGCTGAAGGTTAGCGAGATAGGGGAGCAAGCAGGCATTGCAAAAACTAGCGTTTTGAGATTCTGCTCGTGCTTGGTCTTAAAAATGTGTTCAGTAGGAATAATGCGTCAAATGTAGCCGAAGATTTCTTGAACTGTTCAAAGCCGAAAGCATGACCACGATGGCTTATCTAAAAGAGAAACGATGGAGTGGCATCGGAAAAAAGAATTCATCCCTAAGAAGGAAAAGGCGACGAAAAGCAAATTTTTTGAAATGGCGAGGACGTCTTGGCAATCGGCTTTAAAGAATGCAGCATATTATGC
>LR736904.1:1042403-1053577 GCA_902654985.2 Oryctes borbonicus
ATTCATCCCTAAGAAGGGAAAGGCGACGAAAAGCAAATTTTTTGAAAAATTGAGGACGTCTTGGCAATCGACTTTAAAGAATGCAGCATATTATGCCTTTTGCACAACAATGCTCCTGTCCACACAGATGCAATTTCGAAGGCTACTGCGCGTCTATGAAGATTAAAGGAATTCGATCACCAATGTAGCCCCGAGTGACTATTTTTCTAAATGGTGATTCAAATTTATTTTCGAGCATCAAATATCGTACCTACTAACAATCCAAAACGAATCAATTTCTTTTGATCGTACACGTCCAGATCCGAATTGGTTATCTTCAACACAGTCACCCTGTATCCTTCCGGAGTATATTCCGGTAAAGTTACGATCATCCTGAAACCTTTTATACATGATTATGTTTATTTAAAAATTTAAATTCCCCCTTTACTTACGCAAAATTCATGGGATTCAAATCACCCAGTACCGAGATCTTCCTATCTGCATAAAGGTCGTGCTGCGTCGATTTTATCGCGAAGAACAGCTCTATCTTCTTTTTCGCCTTTTCCATGTCGTGTTTGCAACCTCTGGTATACGCGTAAAGCAGCCGTTTGTCTGGAATTTTAATGGAATGTTATAGATGCAAATGAGGCAGTATAAATTCTGTAAGTACGATGTCGGAGATATTAAAATTAATTTGGTTATACAATGAGTAATTGGTAAATAATGCATAAATATAGCCGGTTAATTAATTGGTTCTGCTTTACGTAATGGATCGGGGAATTTTTTTCATTTTTAGAGCTAAATTTCTTGGCAATCCGTGGATTTCTGGATATTTTAGGGAAATAAAAATCAGAATAATAAGCTTGATTTTATGCTGTTAAAATTAAGTTGAGTTTAGCCCCAAATATAATAATCAACAAAAGAACTTACCATAATTCTGCGGTAAATGCTTCTGGTAAGTTATCCAGTTCTCCAACAATTTAACATTACTAATTAATCTACTTTCATCCTCTCTCAATGCCTGTCTTATCACAGACCGTTGCTCTTCATTGGGAGGTCTTAACAGTTCACTTAACTCAACCATATCCTTCGCAAAACTCACTCGCCTCTAACGTTCAACTAACACCACGAACGTTGATACGCGTAAGATATTGATAGTTGACATTTTTTATTTACGAAAATAATACTTACGAAATATTGAGCTGCGCCTAAGACGTTATGGCAGAGTAAATGCGGGATAGAGATAGGTTTACTAGTTCATTGAAACGTCGAGGAGTGTACGTTTGAGTTGAAACTGGTTTTCTCGAGGTGAATGGACTTACTTGGCTGGTGTATGGATGGGTATCTTGTTTCAGGTGCAAGATGGATAAGCGAGGTCTTTATTGAGCCTAAAATTGGATTTTTTTAAAATTTGTGGATCGTAGAAAACTCGTTTACCTACATTTGTGACGATAAAATTGTGTTTTTTACATGTTTTAAAGATGTTTAAGTTTTCAACTTGTTTCCTAAAATTCTTTGTAATACAGGGTGATTCGAATTCGATACGAACAAGGAAGACTTGATTTATCTCACAATTTTTGAGATTTTGGCAAAAAGTAATTTTTCTGCTGATTCCTCTTAAAGCAACTTTATATTTTAATATTTCTTCTTGTCGAATTTAATCCTGCAATTTATAGGATTTTCCCAAAATTTAGAGACATATACAGGCTGTCTTACTTCAATCTTCTCACGTATTTACTTGCAGTTGAATCTAGTGCATTTTTTAATTTTTAATTTTCCAGAGACGGATTGCGTGCCATATTTCTGACATTTTTTTCTTTAACCCAATGAGTTCATTTTTTCCCCTACATTATAAATGTGGATGATCCAAATACTGCGTTTTTGCCGAATTCTTAGAGGTCTTTTGATCATCTTCAAAAGGTTTCGCGTTGTTTACAAGTTTATGGATAGATTCCTATCTCGCTGCAAATATCTCAAGCAAGCTTAGAGGTATAACAATTTCTAAAGAAACAAAATGTTTACGTTTCCTTTCTAAATAATCAACGTAGGCTCCGATATTTTAACATCTATTTCCTTTCTCTGAAATTCAATGCTGGTCTAAAATCTACATCTTCAGTTAACGATGAAAAAAAAAAATAAAAATAAAATGTTCAAGAAGGGGGTTTCAACAAACAAAAAACAAAAAAAAATATACTTGAAATAGGTGTCAATAGATATAAGAAGCTAGATAGAATTCCTGAAGACGATGTTAATAACAATAATAAAATATACTCGTTTCATCCTAGAAAAAAACAATTGAATTTTGAATCGGGCATCTTTAAAAATACCACTAAATCTCTTCCTAACGCCCCCAATGTGTACCCTTTTCCCATCTATTTTTGCCACAATTACGAACAATTACCATCTATAACCTTTTAGTTACACTAGCCACCGCCAGGTAGCGATCAGTCTGCCTACCATGGATGTGAGCTTGAAACAAGTAGATGTTCAAGAAGAACTTTTACGCGAAAAACTTAAAATTCATCAGATTATTGGAGATATTAACCATGTTAGTGATCGCTAGATCCACCGTATCTGCACTGGAGACCTTAGGAGAGGAGGTAAGCTCAGGATAAAGCTAAGATAAGGTCGTTAAAAGGATATTATTCTATTGCTGCACGCCTGGGGTCCTTTGCGCAAGAAGCACAATCCAATATGGTGTCCATAATGGCGATGCGATGAACGATGGCTACATAATTCTGGATAAAATTGAAATTTTTGGTGGATTTGCTAGTGCGATCAGGTAAGTTTAAATTTTTTGCGTCAATTTGGCTTTATTTCCTGTTTAGTCCTGTTTAATGCAAACTAAGGGGTTTATTACGTTCCAGGAATCTTATTTCAAATTAATTGGATGGATTTAGACAAATTAGGAAAATATGATTGGAATCTATTTCAATGAATCCAGGTGCGTTTTCAACATAAATATTTTTTTGATTTAAATTAGACAACCCCTTTGACATATTATCTTCAATTGAACTACAGCTTTAGCAATGGTCCTCCAAATTACTGGAGATAAAACGCATAAATAATTTGTTATTAAATTGAATTTAATTTCAGGATATAAAGGATTCGAAGGTAATTACCCAAAACAATTGAATCCATACAATCCATAGAGATACCAAAACAAGTGACAACCATGAGATGCCAAGTAAAACAAATGAAGATCAAAAGTCCTCAAACACTAACCAATGCAGCGAAGGAGGCTCCTTTAGCATTGCGAAAACAATTACGGAAATTTGTACCGCGATTTTTATTTCTTTCATTTCTTTCGTTTTACTTAAATATAACCTCTGGTTCATTTGCATAGATCTCAATTAAAATGTCTTAGTTACACTAGCGTCCGCAAGAGTGCGCTTGGTCAGTAGTTGTTCTTCTTCTACTAGAACCGGGTGCCCTTCACTCCGCAAATGAAGAAAATGTCTAAAATATTTTAAAAAATGCCGCGGATCTAGGATCTGTTGGATCCTTAGTGAAAATCGGAATCGTCTCAGTGGACTATGCGGTGTTACTAGTGATCCGGCGAAGTGTGTTTTCGGTTTCTTGCGCGTAAAAGTCCAAACGGAGGCATGGTTACCATGTTGGAGTACAATACCCTTATGTTACCATCATGTTAAAAAGTAAAGATGGCTGACCACCCTGGGCAGGCTCCGTCGCCAGCTTACTTGATGAAGTATGGGATATATCGGAGAAAATGGCGAATTGCGGCTTATTAATAACGCTTGGACCCGCAAAGAATTGTATAACACTTTACTTTGCCCATAAACGTCCATTAGATGCGGTTTTGAACTAGTTCAATTTGCATATTGCACCAAAAATAACAAATGAAACTTGTAAGGTAAGTATAGTGCTGTAACTTGATTTATCTGAGGTAATACTTACATACGATTGTATGATAAGGCCTACTTAAATCATTTATCGTTACTATCATTCGATCTTCATCTATTACCTGCTCCTATACTTGCATCTTGATCTCTGATGCTAATTTTCGTAAATTCTTCCAATTATATTACGTAACATACTGTATATACGTCAAACTCTAAAATGTGAACAGATAATTTCTTATCTAATGATGACGTAGCGATCATATTTTTACACGTCCGAGTGCTTTTATAACTTCATTCGAGGTAATGGAGGGAGTATGAGGTACGCAGCTCATTAGCCTAGATTTTGCCCCAATCATTTTTACGTGGTTGTTATTCCGTTTAAAGTCCATCAGCTTCCTTTATTCTACGTGTTAAAATGTGACGTAATAAGAAAAGTTAGCTGAGATTCTAATATTTTCATGATAGAAATACACTCCCCGACAAAAACTTAGACGCGGTAAGATGTTTTAAGGGTTTTAAGGGGTACAACATTTCTTTGCGAAACTAGCAAGATATCGAATTAAGTTTTTATTCGTAAAAGTTAAATAAACTTAAAAATATTTCCTCCAGTAATATATGAAGTAAATAATAAATTATTACTTCGATGTTTAAACAATTTCTGCGACAAAAATTTAGACGCTCTGTTGCAAATGTAAAACAAAAATCAACAAATGAGCGTAGATCCTCCATTATTCTTAATCACTTCCAATAGTCTGTTATTAATGGATTTATATAAATTTAACACATAATTTTGAGGGATATTCTGCCATTCAGTCACTATTGAAGTTTTCAGTTCCTGTACCGTGAAATATTGACGGCCTCCGCCATAAACGCGACGTGCCAATTCGCCCCGCATGTTTTCAATAATGTTTAAGTCTGGTGACCGTGCCGGCCACTGTAAAGTTTTAATCTTTTTCCCTTTAAACCATTCAGTAATGGTTTTTGCTTTATGAATTGGCGCGTTATCTTGCTGAAAAACAAAATTGCGCCCGGCCCATTGGTTTCCAAAACGCAGAAGATTCTCACGCAATAAGTCTTTATACGTCGCAGATGTCATTTTGTTTGTGCAAAACATTATCTCACTTTTATCGCGGAATCCAATCCCTGCCCATATCATCACAGATCCACCCCCTAATTGTCTGGTTATTTTCACTTTTGGTTCCTTTCTCAGATCATGATAATAATGCGAGAACCCATCCGGTCCGTCCAAATTAAAACGTTTCTCATGGGATAATATAACTTTTTCCCATCGTTTCTTCCAGGATACGTGTTCTTCGGCAAATCTCAACCTCGCTTCTTTGTGTTTCGCCGAAAGTGGCGGTTTTCTCATCATTTTCTTCCGTGATATTACCGGTGACGCCTTTAGAATCCTTTGAATATTACGCACGTGCGTTTGTACCCACGCCTGTTCTGCAATAACTCTCGCCGACGCAGAAGAATTGGATGCACACCGCAATATCATGCGTTTATCCCGCTCACTTACAGCTTTCGGTCGCCCCAGGCCTTTTGGTTTGCCGTAATTTTCCGGATCTTTTAGGAAATTTCTAACGGAATGATCGCTTCTTCGTAACCGACGAGCAATTTCCTTCTTACTAACACCATCCTGGTGCCAGGCTAGAACTTTACCCCTTTCTATCAAGGATAATTGCTTTTTTCTACCCATATTGCGAACACTTTATAAAATATAATTTCTCGCGGTGAAATGTGCACAATTTACCAGCACAACCGCTGCATGTAAAGGGAAGCATCAAATTAAAACATTTTCGCTTATATTAATGTAATAAATGCACAGGGTGTAAATTTTCGTCGCATTTAAAATTCCTATTTTGATCTGGGAAAATCTCAATTATCCCTAAATAAAGCGATAAATCCCCAGAAATATCTATAAATGGACTATTTACATAACAAGTATTAATAACCCCCATTTACATGTTATATAATGTCTATAAACTTTGTTTCGTAAATAGAAACGATTCCGCGTCTATGTTTTTGTCGGGAAGTGTATTTATTTGTTGGTACTAATTTTATTTTTGTTAGCCAACTTCGCAATATTGCCAACTTTAAAATGTACAAATATTGGCTATTAATTCACTATCAATCAAAGAAATATTTTGCATGATTTTTAAATATAATTTGTGCTTGTAAAAATAGTAATGTGACCCCTTATTCTATGATAATTTAGGCTGATTTTTTCTTACACTTGGGTTGGTTACTATTACAAGAAAAAAAAATTACTAAAGTCTTCTATCGTTGATTCTAAACAAAAAAGGAAACCAAGGTTCAGCCAATGATTTTACAATTATAATCATTAAAAACCTAATTTCCATACTTTGGATTAGTTTGAATAAATAATCTTTTATTGTTTATCCATGACAAGGTTCAAATTTAATAACTTTCGTAATGAATACATTAGAAAAATGTGCCACCACATAAAACCCTTCTACGCCAGTACTTTCGAGCCATTGTTTTAGCTTTTAAAGCTGCAGCAGTTTATTTTAAAGAATAACTTCGTTTAAGTTTAAAAAAATGAGGTGGGACCATGTAACTTTAGCAGGTATATTTTTATACGTATTTTTTTCAATTAGCGCCTACGTACATTTCTTTTAGTATTTTTCTTTTGGTGCGTTGGTATCTTTAAAATATTCCTAGATTTTATTGGGATGGATCTACCAACTGAAGAAAATGAAAATCCAATGGGAAATAATGGCATTAATTTTAATTATGAATACTTATACTTCCTATTGGTAATGCTCAGCGTTTCTTCTTAAAAATAAAGAGTAACTTGTTAATTTGTTAAAATAAATTATATTTTTACGTTATATTGAATACAATATTACATTATACATATACAATGCAAGTGTAAAAAATATCTTGATATTTTTTTTTTGTTTCCTTTTCAAAATAATCTTTACGTCTAAATAAAAAATTGTAGAAAATATATTTGTTCTTTAATTATTTTTCTGCCTTTCGTAAGGAACTGTTGATAGAACCAAAAGAATCAATCTTCATATTTAATTTTATAATTTACGATTAACCACATTTTTTTCGTTTCTAATTCTCTACAAATAACTTCAACTATTTATCTGCTTTCTTTAGAATAACGGTCAATATTTCTTATTTTTTTTGGCACTTAAAATTATTCCACACAGACCTCGCGAAATCTAATCATTTAAAGTATCTTCGGTTAAGTTATGCCATGCTTCTTGGCGATGGTCAGGGTACCGGATCATATCCAACCAATGTTTGAGTCTCAGACCCTTCGAACATGGCCCTCCTAGGATTAAACCGCCTAGATAATCGTTGCTTTTACCATAATCCTTATCCCAAACTGTTATATAAAGACTTTGAGTTGCTAATTCTGTTGGTCTGGTCTCAAATTGAAATTCTTCATTGAAGAGCGGGTTTAAATTTTTCCATTTGATCGAGGTTTTATATTTTCTGTGATAGGGATCTGGGCGTAGATGCCTGCAAGGGTGGAGAAGCAAGTTTGTTAATGTTAAATTCCTTTTATTCTGTCTAACTTACAATTTGACGAATGGATCTGAGAATCCGTTGTTATCCATTGGTAGGAGATTAGCACATCTGACCACAGTAACCAATAAAGCTCGTTTTTTGGTGCTATAACACAAGGAGATTAAAATTTGGCCCCTATCCCATAAATCGTCGAACCATTGCTTCATTTCTGGGGCTGGTAAAGGCCCCTTTTGCTCAACTCGCAATTTTTCCAAAGGTAACGTAAGCTGAAATAAAGGAAATTGGATGATTTGCACTCGGGGGGAGAAGTAATGCTTACGTAAACTGTATTTTGAAGTCTCAACTTCGCCAAGTTTATCCTAGCTTCTCCCATGTAATCGTGACCATACTTATCGTCATCCAACACCAGTATATGAAGAGATTTCTTCATCAGATCATTCTCAGTCAGATCGTAAAAGGTAAGATTCTCGTTGAATTCAGGATTCCTGGTCTTATGGACGGTTTTTGTGCGCAACCTAGTCGATGTCTTAGCGTTTGGAAGTATGTTTAGCTTGCAGAAAGGATCTGCTAATCCATTAATATCCATTGGTATCAAATTTTTTGCCCTGTACACCGTGCAATGTAAAGTCACAGTGACAGGATCGTAGCTTAAAGACAACTCGATGATTCCCATTGAAGTATCTACGATCTTATTCTCCTCTATTGGATTCTATATAGGGAATAAGGATTTCAAAGATGGAGTAAAACAATCAAAGATTTACCTTGAAGATGCTGCTATTAACGCTACAAGCGCTTGGGGAAATTTTCTCGTCACTTCTAGAGTCCGTAGTCCAATTCCATTCGGAAATAGTCCTGCTGGCAACCGAATCCCTTCGAGAAAGCTCGGAGCTTTCAGCAGAAGTGGTCTCCATCCTAGAATCAATCTCCTCCCAACCTTTGATGTCGTTAGTGGCAATTCCTGCTAGATAAGATTTATTGGGATCGTAATCCTTCGACATCTGAGATTCCGAAGAACTAGTTTGCCTGCTGTACATTTGGTCTGACACCAGCTCTTGGATATCTGGAAACAGCAAAGTTTTCTAAAACATCTTCTTCGGATTTCGATCAAAGATTACCGTGCGTGCTCTCGGTACTCGAATGTCTCCTTTCAATCCTCGGCCAGATTGGTCTATCCTCATCCGAACTGCTATCCTCTTTAAATTTCCTACCCCTCTTGCATTTCCTGCTGCCTCTCAAGTTTCTACCGGAGATGTTTTGTTGTCCGGGCAGGATATATTTAGGTAAACTCTTGAAGAACCAGGCGCCTGATTTCTTCCAGATTTCTCGCGTTTCGGCGCAGATCATGCATAACCAATTGTCTTTGGAGCTGTTGGAAGATAAATGTATCGCTTTAGAATTATTTTGACCCGCAAGGTAATAGGCGTGGTACCTTCTTGTTTTCGTCGGGGAGTTGTCTATGGCGCATTTTTGACAGACCAAGCGTTTGCAATCGATGCAGATGCATTTTTGGGCACCCAGCATGCCGAAACCATCTCCGCATAGCAGGCATTGATTGGCGTTGCGTCCTAGGGCGTTCCTTCGCATGTTTTCTAAGCGTTCAACTAGCTTTCCAACCTAAAAATTATTAATTTGCAAACGCTTGAATCAAAGTTGTTAATATGATTAAAGAGAAGCTCAGAATAGTGGAAGAGGTATTCAAAATTAATAAAAAAAATTTTTAAATAATATATTTTTGTACACGTTACAGGATCTCCAATACCACCCTTACAATTTTCAACACTTTTAAAGACCGCAAAATTTAACCACCATAAATAAATAATTAACCTCCGACCCTTCCGAAAAGTATCTTCTTCCTCAGTGAAATAATCTCCCGCTTGCAACTCTCCCTTATAAGTCGCTTTACCCTAATTTTCATTCCCCAAAACTTACTCTCTCTTGCTCTAAATGATCAAGTTGTTCTGCCCGTCTGATTACGTCCAGTATAACAGCCTGCTCATCAGCGCCCAAGGGGGGTAAAGTGCTCTGATACCCCATGGATCCGGTCTTCACGCTCCAGCCGGTTTTTAACCTAGAAAGAATGATATACACGTAATAATTCTGCTTGGAAATAATGGGAAAATCCACCCCAAACAGCGCGTAGCGTTGGGATGGGGTTACGGAACAATTGACCTCGTTTAAGGCCTGAGGGGAGATCTTCGTACTTTGTTGCGTAATTAAATTTTCGTACGATAAACTATGTGGACGACTTGTAGACGACGTCGCTGTTGGGTAGACGTTATAATATACGTTTCCATCAAAATTTTTTGCGTTGCGAAGAACGAAATGATGTCTATTTAACGAGAAGTATGTGTAATTGAAGTTAATAGGGATGGGGCGTGAATTATTTGCGTTGAATTCGCTTGAATGAATAGAATCAGTTCACGTTGAAAATTAAATTTAGGAGGTTTTATTTCTGCATATACCGTGATGCTCAAAAGTTTGGAAAACTTCACGGTGTGTAAATTATTTAGAGGAATTTCTTTTTTTCCTTTTCACAATTTCTACCCAAACACTTACCTCTTCTTACTCCGACCGAAGTTAAATAGAATTACGTTAATTTGGATCAACGTGAGCTTAAGAAATTACCCTGGAGGGAACTCGAAGTCTGTATACTTGCGTTGAAATAGATTAAATAAACGAATGAGATGAAACTTTTGCGAAACCCTAAGACGCGTTTCTTGCCGGCTATCATTTAACTTCGCGATTTATAACGTTTCTGGAGCTGATGGAATTATGGAATAATTGGAAAATGAGGAGGCAGTGGTGGTGGTGACGGTTTTAATGGGGGGGAGAAGTGTGTTTTTGATGAAATAATTAATGGCTTCTTCGGTTTGAGACTTCGCAATTTAATCGAGTTAAATTGAAATATTTCTGAGGGAGGTTTGATACTAATAATATTTAAGATAATCGCAGCTTGTGATTAATGAATAATAAATTTGATCGGATTTCATGTTGCATACGTTGTTCTTATTTTAATGGTTTCCTCATTAATTATTGCTAATTCCACGGGAAGGTGAAGGGAAGGTGTAACGTACAACATATTTGGTATCAAAAAAAGACATAGATTTCCGGAAATTCACAATATTTAAGCTTCGCCATTAGCATTTCATGGTTCATCCCATCAAAGGTTTTGGAATAATCTAATAAAGTCAAAAATTTTGTTTATAGCTGCAAGTTCGGCATTTTTTCATAATTTTCAATTTTAATAACTGCCTTTGTTGCACTATGATGTTACCTACCTTCGGATTGCGTTAGCGGTAAAGTGCTCAAAGGACTTAGAGAAGAATTGGCAGAATACTTATTAGCCGCAGAGACTCTATTCTATTGGATTGCTAATTTTACAAAGTGCTAAAATGGTGGCTTCTGTCTGTGGAGCTCGTGGAATCTATTTAAAACGTATTTAATGGAATTATCGGAGGATAAACATTGTGGAGGTTTTTGGTTACTTGTTGAGGGGTTGCAGCTACAACTGAACGGTATTGCCACGTTCTTCAGACGATGTGCAATAATTATTTCAGTTCGTTTTTCATAATTTTTCATGCTTTACATTTTTCGTTAAGATGATCCACATCGAAGTTGACAATAGTGTATTGTAGTTTCTTGAACATCCAGTATAGTGTCATCTAGCGGTCGCTTCTAAGGAGGAAGAAGAAGAAGACGTTATCCTTGCATAATTCAAGTTGATATGCCAAACATGTCTGAAACACCCTGTGTATTGCAGAATATTCTTGGAATGTACACTGCCGTTCAGTGAAGTTCGGTCATACAATAAAAATCTAT
>LR736904.1:1057265-1079960 GCA_902654985.2 Oryctes borbonicus
ACGAAACGAGTCATGGTAGATAATCTAGTTACCATGGCACGGTCCAAACCCGGAGAACACGTTTAGTTTTGAATCATGAAGTCATTATTCAAATTTTCAAATTTTGGGGTCATATAATAAATTTCATCAAAATTGCTTTAAAATGGCAAGCTACGCTGTTTTTCTAGCTACTTGCAGAAATTTGGTACCAGCGACTTATTTTGCATGCAGAATCTATTTCACTTTTAAATATCATGACTGGATGATGAATTCATCATCTTTTTTCAAGCTATCGAACGTAATTTCACTAAATAGGGCGGAAGTGAAAGTACTGAAGCCACAAGATTTGAACGTTTCGATCTAAATTAAAAGAAAATAAATTGCAAATAATGTTGTAGCAGGAAAATAGCATTTAAATAGATGTAAAGATGTAAAGATGGATGTACCCATAAATGCAACGAAGACTCTCAGCAACACACATGGCGCGTAGCACATAAAGATGCGCATATGCCAGCTTTGATCGTAAACGTAGCTGTATCGATAACAAAGAGGCAGGTACGATTTTTGTAATTCTACACTGCCTGCAACCTTTGCTTTAATCTCTGCATTTAGAGTTTTGTAAATTTTAGAACTTCTGCCAAAATTCGCCAAAATTATGTTAATTGTTAGCTTCATTCTTTATGGAAAATTTTACCTGATCATAAGTTTGCGTGACGTGTTTGGAAAAATCACTTTGAATAGAATGGCTAATATATGTGCCTAAAAAATTTCGTAGCACTGGATTTTTTTACCTTTGCTGAAGGTGTGTTGGCAGCAAGAAATGCTTCACGAAGTCGGGTATTGAAATTATAAAAATTTTTATGGATTTAATCTGGATTGGTGTCTTGTTTGATTGGTCTTATTCAGATGGGAAGCTGCTGCTTCAGCTATTGCAGATGTAAAACCAGAAATATTTTTTTTTAACGAGGGAGCCACAACAAAAAAGCAAAGCTACAAACGCGGTACGTTAAAGCAATAAAAGTAAAATTAATAAAATCCCAAAAAAAAACAGTAGTAACGGCTCTGATATTGCTTAGTCATCGCCAGTCCAAGCAAGGTCACCTCAAATATGCTCCTCTTTGGTTATAAAGTCACCAATACCGTCGACACCCGCTGTTGAGAGCTGTTGTCTGTTATCTGTTTAATAGATGTAACCATCTTTGAAGACGAAATTCATCATCAGCTACAACAATTGACAATTGACGAGCTTATCCGATTATGCAGAACTTACTTCAAAATTGCTCCTTTTCCAGCTATTTGCCCATGAAATCACTTACAACTAGCTCTTCCGCATAGTACCTAGCCAGATTTTGTCGTAAAAATCGTATAAAAAGCGAGGTGTTGATTTCTAGATTTTTACGCGGTTTGAACCCTTTTCTTTGGCCGGAACTGTCGATACCACGTAGGCAATAGTCTCATTCTTCTTCGCTTATTGCGGACTTTCTCTTCACTATTTACGCTAGGAACTGCAGATATTGTTCGATTGAACTTCCGCAAAAACCAATATTTATTGGCAACTGCTTGTCTTTCCAATCTCCTCATCTCTCCGCAAATATCGTCAACAAGTAATTGCCTTTACCAGCGCAATAAGTCGGTGCCTTACCGGTCCGAGAATTCCCAATAAATGTAATATTTATTTACCTTAACAAGGTTTTGAGAAGATCGATTTATTTGTCGAGGATTTGTCGGTATCCCCTCGAGGTTTCGCAGTCAATTTCCTCCGGAGTGCTTAGACCGCAAATGTTCTTCCTTCGCTTGGAGGACCGATTCGAACTTGCTTAACTCGATTAAGTATTTAGATTTAATTGTACTGCCTTTCGTGTAGTTATTCGAAGTAGAGCTTACCGAGCTTTGGTGGCATGATATACTCCAATTAGATTGATTTATGAGAGGAGTTTGTTAAAATCCTGGCCTTGGCAAGAAGAAAACGTTTGTTTTATTCTTCAATATAGTCTCGTTTGAGGTCAATAGAGCTAATCCAACGAGCGACGTTTGAGATTTTCTATTAGCTACAAGAAAAACCAAGAAGACACAAATTATTTTCCTCCCCATTAAAGATTACCTCCTTGTATACACGGATAAATCTCAAAACCGGAGTCCTTCTCCAAGAATTAATTTAATCTCCCCAAACGCAACCCCAAATATTAAATTAGAGGAGCATAAAACGCTCCCCCGGAATGAATTTTTTAGGATTTTTAACTCACGCCACTTTTTTTTCAGTGCTCGGAGAGACCAGCCGCTGGTATTTCTCGGAAAACTCGAAAAGAGGAGATAAAACGAAATCTCTACAAATCCCGGACTAATTCCTACGGAGCCTTCATTGCAGATGACTGAAAACGGTGAGAACAATGGTTCGTGTTAGGCGGACGTTGAGGGATAATTATTAACAGCTCTCTTTAGAGGAAAAAAAAAAAACGGAAGAAAAAAGAGATCTTTCGCCTTCTCGCTGAGATCCCCGAGAACTGTAGAATCTGGACTGGAATAAAAGAGGGATGGAGATGAAGGATTAGATTAGATTAGGATTATTTAGGATGATTTTGTACAAGAAAGTAAGTTTGTTTGATTGTGTAAAATGTTTTTTTTTTTTTTACAAAAAGGTCATCACATAAACCAATTTTAACTTGCTTAAAACAGGCTCCAAAATGACTTCATTATATCCGAACTTCGCTATATCGCGATCTGTTTTTTTAATAAATTAAAAAAAGCTAAACTAACAATGATTTATTGAATTTATTGAACAGAATCGAGCAAACTATCCGATATATATCGTCGGACAATGTTTTTTTTGCCCAAATAGGTAGGTGTCTTGTTTACACAGCTCAGATACGATATCGTCAATCTTGTTTACAATTCCAGTACAGGTTGTAATTGACGCTAGATGAAAAAGTTGCCCAAAAAAAAAAATAATATTATCTTTTTCAAGAGGTGTTGTACAATAATGCTAAGTAGTATCTGATTTGAAAAATTATATTTCCAATAGCGTTAATTTTGCATTGTTTACATAATAAAAATGAATTATTTAAATAAAAAATTTGCGTTTTTGGTCTTGAACGTACAAGCGCGGTACCCAACGTATGGGTAGCTTTTTCATGTCCGGATCTTCAATCGGTATATCACGAATACGTACCCAGCCTCTGCTATCTTTCTAAGCTTAATTCGACGATCGTTTAACGCCATTTGCTGAACTTTTGCGCTGTTATGAGTAGCGGTTCTTGGCAATTTCGAACCAAACTAGTTCGAACCAAGCGCTCAAAATTTCACTGTGAGAAATGATTAATTTGCGTTATTTAGACCAAAATAAGGGATCGGTTAGAATTGATGTTTTTCTTCATATATGGTTACATAGTTTTTTTTTGTCTTTGAAGTTAAAAGGAAAATGACAAATTTCCCCTGGACATCCCGACGTAGAAGAATTGAATCTTATTCAAAAGAAGAAATTATATTATCGCAAATTTATAGTGATGCCTATCATGTCTGAAGGCGTCCAAAATATAGGATTTTCTTTGAAGAATTTAACAGTAAACTTATACAAATACAGCAATAAATAAATTTAAAATAATAATAAAAAGAAGGAATTATTTTCCAATTTCTATGTAAGAAAACTCCTTCGTAGCATTGTACAATTTCACCGCGCATATAATCATATTGTCACCTGTTTAGCAGACATAGACTCGAATACGCGTTGCCGTGATAGCCCCAGTGGTAATATCGATCAGTTTAGTTAATGTCGTAGGACAACACACCGAACATCCAGGGCCTAGACGAGATTAGCTCTAATTTACATTGCAAAACATGCGATAATATTAATTTACTTTTCGAACTGGCAGCCGTCTGTTTAAACCTTCAATTTTACCTATTTGATCTTCATTTGATGTCCGATTATAATTTTAATGGAATCGCCGAAAATTAACAAACGTTCCCTCGAAATCCCATCCATTAAAATAATGAGGAAAAATGCTTCGAACATCAAATAAGATTCAAGTTCGTTAAAACGGGCCTTCCTCTTAACTACAGCGTAGCGGGTACGTGCGTTATATTCTCCTCCTTGAGTCTGGGTGAGTTCTCGAAGACATCGATATCTCTGGCCTTTCAACAAACAGCGACCCCAAAAAAAAATGAGATCCGATCCCTCTTCTATTATATAACCTACGCAAATTTAGATATTGGACCTTGGAAAAAGGGATCTGAATAGGATTCCAGAAGAGCGTGGCTTTTATGCGGGCTTCTTACAAGATTAAAGAGGTCGGTAGACCCTTGGATCTACTAATCTTTTTTGCAAAATCATCTTTATCTCTTTGATGTTATACAGAGCGTAATGGAAGTTAGGAACCGGGAAGGACATTTCATTTCTTGTAGATTTTTCTTTTTGGCGTCGCTTTAAATTCGGCTATATTAATTGCTTTAACACGTCAGGGTGGCTCAGCGTGCCAAAAAGATGTTTTTTTTTGTGATAATTGGGGTTATGTTATAGGAATAGCGAATTTTTTGCACATTTCTATTCATGCTATTATTTTCTATTATTTTTACCCTTTAAAAACCATCTCGTTTGTTTTGATCCCCGTTTTAAGGAATTTTGGGACAAACCTTCACACAGAAACTGCAACTTAGGAAGACATTTAAGTCAATATTTTTTTAAGAGACGTTGTCTATCAACAAAAGATTTTTTTTTATTTTCAAACGAAGTTTTCAAATCAACAATGAGACATTTGTTAAACCAAAATTGCTGTGATCCGAGCCTCTTGATTGGTCTTAAAAAATATTGGCAATTTTGCCTCATCTTTGCCTTTTAATGGACGTACATTCAAAGATTTGTTACCCACGATTGGAGGCAGTATGAAACCTCTAGACACGTTCGAACACAAAAGAACGGTTAATCTTTCTTTTGCTGCTGTTAAACTAGGAACAGCTCTTTCTGCTATTGAGATGAATGTTCTTTTTGGCATTTTTTTTTTTTCAAAATAGAGCTGTTTCATCTGCGTTAAAGATTTGATGCGCCATATTAAGTTTTTAAGTTCTTCGGGAAAAATTTCACTACTTTCACACTTCGACAAAATTTATGTTATGGAGACTAAATTGTTTCTTAAATTTTTCAAACCTTCCTTTGCTGGACGAAAAGGTTTTGGACGACTCGATTTCTGACTGTTGAGAACAAAAGTGTTTTTCCAATGCAGGAATTGAGAATTTCAGCGACATTTGACGAAGTCCCCGAAGTCACATTTGCCACCTTCTCCTGATCAAATTCTCTTTCGCTTTAACGGCCCTCATAGTTGATTCGTTGATTTGATAAAAAGAACCAACCGACGAAGCATTTTCTCCTACTTTCAGACGATCCATAATGTTCAATTTTTCCGCAAGAGAAAACACTTTTCTTTCGTTTGACGATTCTTCCCCTAGGAGGTGTCATATTGAAAGAGAACGAATAAGTGATAGAAAACGTAGAAACGCCAGCTGTGTTTGTCTAAGAAATTGGTGTAAGATAAGGGATCCCGGAAGCACGTGTTTAAGGAAAACGATGATCTTTCCATATAGGAGAGCGTTGTTTATGGAATTGGGCAAAGAAATTACTTTGTTATTCAATGCGATAAGAAAGAGAATAAAAGTAATGGTTTTTCTTAAATAAAAGAGTACTGTTGCAAAATTTTGACCTGATCCCCAAGAAACAACAGCATATCCGTAATTCGATTTTCCATAGCAAGAACAATAGCTTCCACGATATTCTCCAACTTTTATCCGATTAAAATCAAGGTATTAAGGTGTCCCGATTTAAATAGATCGCCTCGTATAGCTACATCCATCTTTTCCCAAACGCTTTATGATGGAACTACGACGCAACTAAGAATCTATTAAATCTCGCGAGCTTTCAAACTTACTTCTTCTGTGAAGTGTGCTCCACGTAATAAAGGAGGTGCATAGATTAAATTTCATCTCACGAGGCAAATAAGGTAGCTTGTTTAAACTTGATGAAAGGTGGTTGTGGAAGATGTGCTTTATGATCTGTTTATTTATCTATCTATTTTTCTAAGAACAAAGAAAATCCTCATTATGGTGTTTTTTCTTTTTTGGGAAATTTAAGAGGAGCGACAATTTGTTTCCATCTTAGGGTTGGGGTTAAGTTGGTAAGGTGACCTGCGCGGTGTTATTCGATTTTTGATCACCGATGGGCACCAGCCAATAAAATTTATCACTAGAACAATTGCCATCAATGACCATTAATGAAATAGAAGATGGATTCTCCAACGTATCGATCCCAGAAGCCACACACACGCATAACAAACGAGCAATACACATAGCACATTGCCGCTATAGAAGGATCGAAACCGGACATGATACTAAATTAGAAAAACTCAATTTAATTAAGAAAAGGCCTTCTTAAACACTCTGTATTGATTCCCAATTTTACCCAAATTTACGCATTTGTAAATACGAGAAATATCTGCTTTCAAAGTTTATTAAATATTTTATGTGGTGCCGAGTGTGCCGGCGTCTGTAGCGTTAGCCAAATTATTGCCTTTAAACATTTTTTTGATAGATCAAAATAGATTTGGAATGCAATTTGTAATACTTACTTTGCTCTTAATGCCAATTGCCTGTCGTTTGGACAAACGAATCTGCTCCCGGTGTCGTTGGAAGAACCGCAATCTACCATCATAGATTTTGGCATCAAATTCTTTAATACGAGCAGCTCAAGATCGATACAATCCTCCCGGAAAGCACTGGGGTTAACTTAGAAGCTTCGTATAAGTTATCAGACAGAAAATCTATAAAAAAAAAGCATAGAAAAAAATTAATAAAGTTAAAAATTTAAAGTCTTCAATATTTCTGCCACCCCCGAACACTTTCCCATCCCCATCTTCAACTTTATCCAATCTACCATACCAGAAAGCTATCAGAGGAAAAAAAATTGAGATAAAAAACGTTTTAGCCTATCTAAATAACCATTTTCCGATAAAGAGGAGAGCAAACATTTCTACGCTTGCCTCTTTAAACGTCCGCGCGCGTAAATTTGACGAAAATAAGGAGGGTAAATATTAAATTTGGCCGGACGAGCTTAGCCCTTTCAAAATTTCGTCCTGCCGGTTTTAGGGAACTTACACCTTCCCTAAAACCGGAATTTTATGAATAATTTACAAATATTAAAGTAGTCGAGCCGTCGCCTTAGCAGCGTTCAAAAATATTTACATGATGGGGGAAGGTTTTGTTTTCGGGCCGTAAATGGAGTCTCAAGCAGCAAATTCGACTCAGACGTTCCTGTAATGTATGCTTCACGATTAGGCATTTCAAATATTTATATTGGCCGTAAATAAACAAAACTTTCCAATAACCACAACACCCCAAAGCTCGCTTCGATTCCTGCCAAAAGCGGAGAATTTCATATTTAAGCATAGCGTTCAGTGACAACATCCTCTCCTCCTCTACACCTGCTTCCCAAAGCATTGTTACCACTACAACCACCTTTAACGAAGGGACGTAGCCGAAATTTCAGCAATTTGAATCCCTCGGGGAGATAAATCAGGGTTTGTATTAGTTCGAAGGGATGACACCAGTTGCTGTGGAGACACGAGAGACCCCCAATCGATATAAGGGGAAGCGAGGAACCCTAAAGTAGACCGAGGCGGCGGTATAAAGGATTGCGGCAATTGTTTTATGGTCGATATAATATAATTTCATCTAACGTGCTGTAGATAGGCGACGAAACCGCTGATTTGGTTAGTTTCGCGCAGCTTAAAGGGAGCTGTTCGAGTTTAATAAACTAATAAGCAGGATCAGTTTCTTGGGTAATTTGAAGGGTTCTGCGGTTGAAACGGAATGGATAATATCCGTGCAATTTAATTGGTAAAGTATCAAAATTCCAACTTAAACGAAGCTAATCAAAACGGGTTTGTAACGGGGAAAATTTGTGGTTCGTGAATTATTTGAAAAAGTGCATAAAATCGATCTTTTTACCAATAAAAAAGCCACTAAATTAATAAAGTACGTTTTGCGTTCTTTACGGAAAAACTTAAAAGTACAAAACATGGTTTTTAACAGCTTCAATAGCTTCTTAAGGTCTGTCCCCGAATTCATCACTAACGAAAGCTCGACCCCGACGAAATTTTGCAAACCAGTTGTAAACAACTTCTCCTTTCGTAGTGGTGCTTCGTTGCCAGACGTTAAACGAAGTGATTCGAGGCGTTGTTGTGGTGTTAGATCTTCACCAAAATCATCCCAATAAAAACCTTTATGTGAAGTTGCCATTCTTTTAGAAAATTGCTTTTTCTAAACGATCACTCGGCCGATTTCTATGCTGCCACCGCTTCGACAACAATAAATGGCAAATTTTGCGAAAAAAATCATGTAAAATCCCCCCATCTAATGGTCTCTTGTCAAAATCTAAGGCGCTAGCCTCACATCATCATTGCAACCAATTTGTTTGAAGAACACAACATCGTTCACTGAAATCTCAAAAAGTCGCTAGTTCGAACTAACTAGTGGAAGGATTGGCCAATATAGCGAACTTTGGAATTAAGTATTAAAGCACGAATCAGTACTTCGAGGATGTTATTTGAGCAGCTACCGCTTAATACTTCTTCTCCAGAAATTAGGTCGAATTCTCCCTTGCAACTCGACAATCTTTCCTAGAAAGCAACATCTTCTTTTATCTTTATTCCCAGATATACTCTAAGACTAATTTCCAATTAGCTATTCTTTCACGTCGGGGGCTTAGAACTTCAATAAACGAGCATCTTTTCTCAGAATCCTCGTTGCGAGGTCTAGAAGAAGACGGCAGAAAACCTTATTACAACTAAGCACCGAGTCACCACCAGGCTTCGCTATACGGTTAATGCTATAGAAGCCAAATTGATTAATTAATTTTGTAGTAATCGTTCTGGAACTAAGACATCGGTATCGGAAGACCTTTAATCTTCTGGTAATTAAATTAAATTAATTGAAATCAATTTGTCTCTGTAAATAATCATTTTTATTGGAGGAAAGCATTATTTTTTTATCTCGAGGGACTTTCTAAAGTAAATGTTTTTGCGGCTGGTTTTATTTTTAATTTTTAATTTAAAGAATTTGATAATGCCATGTTTAATTTAAAGTTTCTTCTATGTTTTAGGTAATTCCCATGAAGAAATCTTAAAAGGATTGCGAAGAATCCCTTCGGAAAACCTTTTCACGTGATCGAAGTGCTGCAATACAGATTATTTCTAATGAATGGTGATCCAAGCAATGGAGCTTTGGCATAAATGAGGCGTGGATCTGCAAGAAGCTCTAAAGAAACTGACCAGCGTCACATAGACGATACCAATGCCAATAAATATGGAACCAGGGTGAATTGGCAACATGTTCCACTTAAGCAGAAGGATTCAGAAGATGATCACTAACCTCAAATAAATATCACATTGGTTTAATGGATTTTTTTAATTAATTAAGATTCCTCATTAAAATTAATATTTTTAGACATTAAAAGAAGATATATTTTTAAATAATCGATGGTGATTTTGTGTAAGGAAACAGGTCCTTTGGCCTACACGTCTTAAGATGTAAGATTTTGTGAGAAAATGGATCTGTTTTATCTTCCCTTAAATACATTTTTATTTGCTCGTAGAAAAATGAAAACGTCACCGTTCCCCTTTATTTGTTTGTATCTCAAATATTAAACTGATATTAAGAAAACGGAATCCAAAGGACAAAGAGAAGCAGGCTACAATTTTAATGAAATTTCCTTCCATCGCCCAATTTCAATCTGTTGCTCTCCATTTTATTCTCGAGAAGAAAAAGAAAAAGGTGAAATAGCTTCTATTTTTCCACCTAATTTTCATCCTATTACATTTAAATAAACGGAAGTCTTCTTATTTTCGCATTCTTTTAAAGTAGTCCGAGTCCCGGCCGCTCTTAGACGAAAACGAAGCGATAAGGAAAGAGAAAGAAAAGTAATTTGTAAACTGGAGCGGGCTGCAATCGCCTGACGGGTTGTTTTTCGACGTTTGTTTTAACTTATTGTAATTAAACGTCAGTTCGCTCACCCCTGAAAGTTCCAGCTCGATCGTTTATAATTCACGGATATTTTGTTTGATATTTGGACGGCATATCTCGTGGAAAATTTGCGATAAAAACATGTTTTTCCAGACATATGAAAACCTTGATTAAAATGCAGGGGTTGTTTTAATAGCCTTGAGGCTTTACTATTGGCGTATTTTGAAGATAGAATGGTTTAAATTGGATATTTTGCTTATTAAAAAGCTATGCATTTTGAGCGTTTCGACAATCCCAATTTGATTTTTTTCACTTGTTTTGGTGTTAATTAGAGCCTGGAAAAACGAATGGTATATTTTATAATCTGGGCGATAAGTCTCTAAATTGAAAAACTTCTTGGCACGGTTAGAAGTCCTCGGATTGTAGCTTCCCAGAAGGCCAAATGGGACGAAAATGACCCGTTCTGTACAAATCAGAGTTTGAGACCTTTAGTGCCAAACCTACCTTCCAAGTTTCTATTTCTTCCCGAAACACTCCAATAAGTAAATCTGCCAAATAATGAAGTTTTATAACAAGCACGTGTCTCATGAGCGATACGATTCTTTATTAGATTCCATTAAATTAGACGAAGAAAAATATTCGAATAACACATACAGGATGTTCTATTTAAAAGAAAAATAATGTGCTTAAACTAAGAAGAAATACAGCGAGAAAAGTGGCCCATTCTCGTCCATTTGCAGGATGTAACCCAAACAAAGGTTTAAAATTTTAATGATTGGTAGTTAACAGTTAAATCTTCAATAAATAAAGATAAACATTCAGTTGTATGAGTGATACGATTCTCATTAAATTAGACGAAGAAAAATGTTCAAATAACACATAAATTATTTATATGGTGCGGAGTATGCCGATACTTCGGTGTCTGAAATAGCACTGATCAAACTCCAAAAAATACTGAATAAAACAAAATTTGAATCATCACTCTAACATGTTGTTTAATATATAGGGCGTTGAAGAATCATCAACACCACATAAAGATCTCAAATTATGAAAGAAACATTCAGAAGTTACATACAGAATGTTCTATTTAAAAGAAAAAATAAGACTTTTATCGTATGAGGTAGAAACTGGACAGACTGTGTTGTTTGCTCTTGCCTAACCCACTGCCACTCGTCGTGGTGGAGCTTTGATTATAATCATTTACATCAGTGCATAGATAAAAGAAAATCGCGATTATTTTGTTTTATTTTTTTTTTTTTACAGAAAAGGATTAACAAAGAAAAGAAATAAAAAATATATAATAGGAAAAACACCCATTTATTAAAAAAAAAAAAAAGATTAAGTAAACAAAGTAAGATTAAGTACATCTAAAAGAGTTAATTAAATTTTGCTTTAAACCTCTTAGAATTAAAATTAAAAGGAAAAATCCACAATCGCAGCCACCATATGTTGATCAAAACACACCAAAATCTCGCAGATAAATGTTTTTATTCAATTTTTCAGTAATAGCTTCAATTCAAACACAATACTCGTGCATCTTTATTTTCGCGAAGCAAAACAATAAATGGAAGAATTCAAAAAAAAAAAAACGAGACGAAAAAAAAAACTTCACGGCAGAAATAGAATCGGAGACTTATGAATACGAAAGCGGGGATACAAGTTAAATTAAATCACCACAAAATCCCGCACCCGTAGAAATAACTTTATTCAGTTATTTTAAATTGAAAGTAGCTGCTTCGGTTATAACATTCGGTAAAATACACGTACTTACCTAGAAAAAGTTGACATCCAAGAAATCTGCTAAAAGAATTATTTTAAAAAAACATCCCCTAAAACTAACTTCCTTCGAAGTTCCAATAGACACGTTAAAGTTCTACAAAGTATTTATTAACCCAACCGAACTTAACGTATTACTTCCCTTTCCCGGAGAAATACAACCTTCGAGCTTTCGTAAAGAAAGCTTTCGACCCCTTTTTGTTCGAAGTTCGGGCTCCTAACGAACCTGCACCGTTAGAGTCCTTGCGACGAACTGAATCAGCGCAGCCTGTTGAATCCTCGTTGCCTGTTGCATTTGGAAGGACGTAGACTCATCGTCACGTGACACCATGGAATCGATATTGTTATGTATTTTCTAAACCTTTAGCGCCGAGCGTTAAATGTTAAGTAAGCAATGGTCGGAAGCAGGATGTTACTACGTTTATTTAAGAGATTTGAACGAATTCAAATGGAATATGAAGTATAAAGGTGCTATGTGTTGTCATTGCGGAACTCCGGATGTTAACATTTGAAATGTATGCAATAAATAAACATTTTTAGAAATAAATATTTTATTCTTAATTTTTTACGTACAAGTAGCATCCTTAAAACTAGCAACCTTAAGAGGAATTACTTTTACCTAAAGAGAAAAATCGTTTTTCCAGCCATTTTACATTCGACATATTCAAATTCCACAATTTACAACGAATCCTTTTTGTATATTACGTAATTTCCTTTAGAATTTGCAAATAAACACGTCTAACGTCAATTTTCAAGACAATCTTTCCGCACTGAAAAAGATTCGAAAATTTCGGTCGTTTAGCTCCCATCCTCTATATCTCTTTTCTTTAATATTGCACCTCCTAATCAGTCAAAAAATTACATTCTTAGAATCACACGAAATAAAAAAAAAGTAAATATGAAATAAAATAGATATTGCACGTGAAAATGGTTGACAAAACATGTACCCCCCGCATTACCCCATGAGCTGCTTTTCTATTGTTTCCTGCAAGGATAAAATCGAATCCGCCCCATCGATCTTATTCCTCGAAACATCCCCGTTTCGAAATAAAAGAAGCGTACCCCGAATAAATCACAAATTAAATATTTACAAAGAAAAAAATCACTTCCGGTACGGATCCTATGGAAGGTATCCTAAAGAGTTCTCCAAAGCCGTGCTTACGGATTTCTTTTCTTCGTTCTGTGGACGATATTCACCCCTTTTCCTATTGGTAGTCCTTTCCAAGCTCGATCTGGAATCGTCTGATTGGCTCTGGATTGTGTACAATCCGTTCCTCGCGCTGTACATGTTGGACTTTGAATTTTTCGAAGAGTACAAACTATTATTGACCATCCTGTTGAAGTGCTTCGATTCCGCCTGGGCTTTGGGGTCGACCTTATCGATCTTATCGATCCGAGAATTGCATCTCGATGCTGGTCTTCTATTGTAAGCATTTTTGTACGATATCAACATTTCTGGGTCTAGATCTTTGGGAATCAAATGTGCAATATCTGTCGTTTGACTTAGTTTGATATCTGCGAATAGGGCTGCGATTTCTGCTGATTTCTTCACTGATAGTGCTTCTGTGCAGGCTTTGACTGGTATAGCTTGAACTTCTAAGCTATTTCCTGAAATTTTGCGAGTGTAAGTTGGATTTGTTCGAGAAATATGGGCTAAATTAACAAAGGAATATGGGTAACCCAAAATTGTTGTTGGGAAAAAAAAAATTTGGCTAAACTAACAAAGGAATATAGGTAACCCAAAAATTCAAACCCCAAAATTGTTGTTGGGAAAAAAAATTTTGGAAGTTGGTCATATCCAATTCGTTCTAATAGCTTTAAATTTAAATAAATCTGCTGTGGTTGTTACGTTATCCAGATTTTCAAAGTTACCCATGATTCCTTGCAGTAAAAAATAATTCTACCACTTACTGCTTTGATTGAACTTGTGCGAATTTAAACTTTTCACCGAGGACCTGGACGTGGACTTTTTCCTTTCAACTTCACCGAAATGCCGGTCGTAAATACTTCCATTGGTGATATTGCAAATTTTTCCATTGGCTATGGAGAATAATTCATAATCTACAGCTAAATTTTCAGAGGTGTAGCTTCTTCTCTTTTTCTGCTTGGAGGACGAAGGATTCCTCTTCAATTTCTCATAATACTTCTCACTCGGATTGCTCATATACTCCAGACTTTTAGTGCTCCTGGTGTTGGAATTCTTCTTGCATAATTTTCTATGGTTCGGGGGCGTAATCGCTGTTTCCGCAGTCGGGATGAATCCCCTTTGCTTCAACTGCTCAAATATCGTATTTTTTTCCTTCTTAATGCTGCAGTAACATTTATTGCTGTCGGTGCAACTGTCCGTGTCACATCCGCACCAGATGAAGTCGGCTTTTTCGTTGGTGCAGCAACATTTCACCTTCTTTTCCGAAGTTTCCGGGCTGTATTTACAAGTTTTATTCCCTAAGGAGCAATAGCATTTGTCGGCCGAAATGCAAGTGCACGTATCGCTATCGTAGCTGCATTCTGAGCATGAGACGTATCCACTGGAGCTGTTTCTGTTTTGATTTGAGTTAGTTTGCGGGGTCTTCTTCCTCCTCAAAGAAAAAAAATCGCTCTCCTCCGAAGTACTCACCCGATCCCGTCTACTCTTATTACTCGATCTCTTCTTATAGCTCTGCCTCCTCGTTATTTTAACCTCTTTAGGCTTGAAATGTCTCGTATCGTAAGAAGAACTGCTTAAGCTGCTCTCGGGTAATTTGGCGTCATTTTCACTACTCGTAGCGATCATTTTATTTTCCTTAGCCAACTTGATCTTCTGGAAAATATGCTTCAATCTCTTGAATTTGTTATAGACCGGAACCTGACGCTTCTTCGAATGCATGCTGTTGTTTCTCAGCAGTTTTTTCTTTTGCCTTCTCATTATCAATTTGGATCTTTGATATAATTCGTCTTTGGTCAACGTTAGGGCTAGCTTGAGCAAGAATTCTTTGTAGATGGGTTTGAGGTCGTTGAAAGACATTCCTTCAGGGTCGATTATGACACCTAAAATTTCATCGACGGAATGGAGACCTTCTTGTAGTCGGAATTCATTGAATAATTCGCTGAAGCCAAGCGGGGAGCCACCGGTTGCGAGACCATTGTTTCTGGAAAAGTAAAAGGGATGTTTTAGCATGTTGAAGAAGCAAGTAAAAGCAAATTATTACCTTTGCACTTTCGATTTATACCTCGTCAATCCTCCAGCATTCAAAAAGCTACCAGATCTGGGTATCGTCACCTTCGTAAGAATATCACCGGAATTCTCTTTAGTTAAACCACTTTCTTCCACCCTTTTCCTTACACTTTTCACCCTCTTCAACCCCATATTTACGGATTCGTTCATAACTTGCTTGATTTCAGCCGTAATCTGTTTCTGATGGGTGCTCCTATAAGTATTGAATTTATCTAAGAGCGGCTGTGGTTTAATCTCGGTAATTTCTTCTGGTTCTTGCTGGATCAGTTTGGGTTCCTCATACGGTACGATGGCATCTAAATCGACTGATTCACTGCTACCTTTTGACTTGGAATTTTTGATTTTCTGCTCACCTTGTGGCATCGAATCTGCACGTTGGGTTTCGGCAGTCTGCAAAGTTATTTTTTTCTAAGTAAATTATATGTAAACTTCCCTTAACACATCACACCCCTAACCTATTCACGCATAAAATTTCTGGAAAATGCTCTCGAGCACCACCCTTTTATTAGAGTGGTTGCGAGGTATATAGGGTGTGAAATTGTTAATTAAATTTTACAGGAACATATTGATTTATTTATTTTTAACGCAGAATGTACGGAAAGATGACTTTCATGATAGGGGGAGGTCGCAAAATATGGAAAACATGTAATTAACATATTTTTAATGTATTATCTTGTCAAACACGATGCGTCAATCAAGGTGCTAAGAAGCAAAAAATTCATGCTCAACTTACATCGACTGTGTCGGAGGTGCCGCCTCCACTCTTAACCGAAGAATTGCCGCTCCTCTTTCTTCTCGGGGGCCTGACGGGCGCTCCACCGGCATCATTGTAGAAGCTAGAACTAACCGACATGCAAGTCACCCCGTTCTTGTTCTTCGGCTTCTTTTCCTTAGCTTTCATATGCGCCATCAACGCTTTATACAGGGTGGCAGCGATTACGATGGCATCCTCGGAAGTTTGACAGATAAAACCATGGCACTCTAGCTGTTTGTGGGCCCCGATTTTGCGCATGACGACGGCAAACAGGGGCGAATGGACCTCCGACGAAAATAAATTCGGCAACTTCTTCTCGTTAGGATCTACGCTTCTGAAGAGCTGTTGCTTCTCTAGATTGTCCGGGTCGGTGATTAGCGGTAGAAAGGCATAAGAGGTGGATTGTTGGTTGCCTTGCGTAACGAATTTGACGGCTGACCACACGGCTATCGTTGGGAACGAGTTTAATTGTTCTAAATCGCCTGAAAATTAAATCAGTGTAAAGGGTGCAGAGAAAGTTCTTCTTTTAATTGGTGCGCGTTCAGAATTTGTTATTATTGTTAACCGTACCTTTCTCCCCTTGATATTGAACCTTCAAACCGCTTGAAGATATTTCCAATCTCCCAGTTAACGGTTTCTTATGCCTCGAATTCTTCCTGTAGGAAGAATACAGCTCGCTAAGTGGATTTTGCAGCCCAGCCAAACTCGTAACCTTCTCCTGTAAAGGCACAGAGCCCATATAATCCACGGAAAAGCTATGACAACCGATATCATTAACCGGAATCCCACTATCCTGTGCAACATCGCTGAACATCTTCTCTATACGAGCTTGAACGCAATTCTGCGCCTTGGACGAGGTGTCAGATTCGAACATCGAATCGATTTTCTGCTTGTAAAGGCTATAGATACTACTAGTATCGTCTTGCTGCGGCGGAGGATGATCCTGAAGTCGAAACCCGCTCGATGAGGAATTTCTGCGACTCCCAGCATTACCGCCTTTTAACGGAGGCGGCAGAGCTGGAGGAATGGGAACCGCTACCGCTTCCATTCTGCGAAATTCAATCTGCAAAGGAGGAAGATCGTTTAATTTCGTTGAGAATGCACTTTCGGTAATAAAAATCTTCATTTTCACGTTCTTTTATCTCTTTTAAATGCACCATTAAGTGCCTAGCGCTTGTTTGTTTGAGCTAACGAGACGACACAGTTTATTGTAATTATTTTTCTAAGCGGAGCGGTTAGGTATGTCGATATTTCCACGCTGTACAGTTGGTAGCATAAACCGTGCGTTTCGTGATCTATTTATGGTGAAAATATGGTTGTATACACTTTCTAACGGATTCAAACGCAGTTTCGCGCGATTAAAATGAATTTTTGGGGGAAAATAAATGGAATTACAAAGAATATTGGCGCTCATGAAGGCGTTATTTCTAAAAATTAAAATGCAGATTTAAGATTGCAGAATCGTAGCCTCCGGCGTGACCTTCTCTTTGTTATTGCTCTTACGTCAGAAATATTTCGTTCATATATCTCTCTAATTAGATCCATTTAAAAAGCAACAAAGAATATGGAGCAAGAAATGGTACCCTGCGGCACTCCCAGGTAACTTTTGTATCTATCGAAATGGAGTCTTGTCTTCAAGGTCTTCTTTTAATTAGATTTTAAACGGATTGTAATGTTAATGGAAGATTCGAGCAGTGCAGAGCGATTGTACCTACTTTGGTTTTAATATTTTCATCGAATACTTGCTCTTAGAAGCCTTGTCATGCTTGAAAAGTTAAGCTAATACACAGATTGCTTCTTTTGAAGCTCAGACTTACGAAACAACATGTTGCAGAGGTCAGGTCTGTCTACTTGTACAAGTTGAGGAGTGCAATACAAATCTCATCTGTCACGATGTGTTCTATGTACGTGTATTACGTGATTCCTGCTGTTGGTTGCCTTATATCTGATATGGATATTTAACTTTTTTCAAAGAAATATAAGGTTTAAAGTATTTTAATTTGGTTTTTATTCATTTTGACGGGACATATACACTGCCGTTCAGAGAAGTTCGGTCGGTTGGTAAAAAAAAATGAAAAGGTTACAGAAACAAATGAAACTCAAAACAAAATGCAATTTTATTGTATGTACAGGTAAAAAAGACAAAAATAAATAAATAAAAAGTTATTCTGGCCTAATGTAACATGCTGAACATTATATTTTTTTTTCATCGAAGAAACCTCCTTTGCTGTTAATCACCGCTCGAACTTTTCTAGGCATTCTTTCGATAAGTTTTGTTAAAGCGGATTGTGGAATATTAATCCGTTCATGTTGCGGAATATTCCGTAAATGTTCTTGTGAAGTTGGGCATATTTTTCGGATCCTCCTGTCCAGTTCATCCCACAACAACTCTATCGGGTTCAAATCTGGGCTTTGTGGGGGCCATGTCATTACTTTCAGGGTGTGCTGTTCTTCTTGCTCCTTTAGATAGTTCTTACACACTAACGCAGTGTGTTTTGGGTCGTTGTCGTGCATGAATGCAAAGTTACGGCCTATTATACGCAATCCTGATGGCGCTGCATGATTCTGGAGTATTGCAAAATAATTTTTTTTCCTCATTATGCACTCTGCATAAATCTCCCGTCCCAGCAAAGGAGAAACATCCCCACACTAACACAGAACTACGCCCTTGCTTCACTGTTGGCACGATACAGTTCGGGATCACTTTTCGGTTTTAGATCTTCGGACAGAAACTCGTCGATTTTGCCCAAAAACCTCAAACTTTGACTCGTCACTCCAAAGCACGTGTTTCCAATCATGTAACGGCCAATCTGGATGAGAACGGGCCCACTGTAGCCGTTTTGCTCTGTTGTCCCGACGTAATAAGGGTTTTCGAATGGCAATGCGTCCATGAAGGTCCGCTTGTTGAACTCGCCGAAACTTGTTCTTCACGGCCGCGACTGACTTCGGCTGCTATTTGTGGCGCTGTTAATTTTCTATTGCGTTTGCTTAATAATACAATTCTCAAATCTTCAGCTTTTGTTGTTTTCCTAGATGCTCCAGGACGAACACGATTTTCTATAGTTCCAGTTGTCCGATATCGCTTTATGATGTCATTTACTGTTGAACCTCTCATATTTATTTTTTCAGCAATTTGTCGCCCCGAATATCCTTCTTCGAACAGCGTAATAATGCGTGAACGTTTTTCTACACTGGTAGGCTCGCCGCGTGCCATTTTGAAGTAAATTTTCTTAAAACTTTCGCACAAAAACGACAGATGCACACCAACACACGTTTAACAGTAAAACGAAGCAAATTTATATCTTTACGCCTGCGATAAATAAACAAGAATGATACTGCGGTATATTTCCTAAATGTATTGTTCGTTAATAATCCCCGAACGACCCGTTTCAAAAGATCGGCACTTCCGAGAAATTCTTGGAATGATAATAAAAGGGACTTTATTCTGGTCGTCGCAATATTTCTACTTTACATAATAATTTGTAGCTTCAATCCCTTAGAAAAGAGTGTACGCTTAATATTTTTCTAATTTTATGTATTAATAATTGTATACAGTGTGATATAATAGATTTTTATTGTATGACCGAACTTCACTGAGCGGCAGTGTACGTACGGCGGGAGATTAATATTAATTTAATCTCTGGCGGAGAAAACGACACACTTCTTTGCAAAATATAAGATCAACGTTGTGAAGACATAAAAATTACAAAGAAAGCATTTTACAACAGCTTGATGAAGATATTCTTTTTAAATAAAATGTCCTCTGAGTGCTTTAATGTTAATTAACGGCATTAATTTTCTCAAAATAATTCTTTTTAGACCAATTAGAGCAATGAGCTTTGCATCAGGATGACTCATAGGACGTATTTAAGCTCTTAATATATATATCCAGGTCAAAAATAATTCCGTAGTAATACTGCTTAAGCACATAGCTGTTATATCCGCCAATTTGTTGGTAAAAATTATACGCCTAATTGTGTTTTTGTTTGCACGTCTTAAATACTCAAAACGGAACAGATGGTACGTTTTCATGGACCGGTGTGTATGGGAAACATCATTAAGGTACTATTGTGCAAGTCAAGAATATATTCCAGCTGCTACATGGCAATTTTTTTATATATGTCGTTAAATAGGAACTTCTTCAATGGAAACAATTAAAAGAAAAAATCATTTGTCTCTGTCCAAAATTAATTTAGTGTTACCAACCTATGAAATACGCTTACCCAAAATTTCCTAGATATAAACATGATTGGATTAAAACAAATTATGCACATCAACACTATTTTTTAAGTTAGAGCATTAACAAATTGAAATCAACTTTGGTTTAAAAGAAAATAACAGCGAAACATCGCTTTCAAAGCTCCGTTTAACTACTGAATCGCATTTTTCGCTGGAAATTAATAAATAACATCATTAGCAAATGAAATCCTTCCTAGGCATGTGAACGATCAATTTAAAAGAGATCAACATGCGATGCTTAACAGAGCAAATTATGAATGAATGGAAATCGCTTATTTTAATTTTATTGAAGATACGACGATGAAAGAAAATTAGTTTCTTTATTACATTTTCCCTGTGTAGGTCTCTTAGGTATAATCCTGCACTTTCCGACGTGATTGTACCCACCTCAAAGCGCATTCACGAGAACTACAACGAGAATGTTTGCCGCTCCCGTTATGCCTTTCTCGGATGCCCAAAAGGAACAAAAATACGCCGGCTGAACTGAGCGGACCCACCTGGTAATGCCGGTTCATCTAGAGCTTGTCGATAAGGGTTCCGATTCATGGAATAACGGAATCCGCCGAACGGTACCTTTTACTTACGAGGAGTCCTTTTGAATCGCTTATTATCCGTCCTCTTCTTTTGTACACGAACGTATTTGCGAGGAGGCGAAGTTATTTATGTATGATGATTAATCAACGGGATACGAAATGATTTACGCGTTGCGAAGGTGATATTTACCGTAATAAGGCCTTCGGGTGAAAGATTTGTGTGTGTACGTACGTGCAACTTACATTGCGACAAAGGACAATGTTTTAAGACTTCGCAACAACATCTTAGCAATGTTTAATTAATTTAATTACTTTATTATCAGGTCTACAGTTGGGATAGAGTAAATACAGAAGTGCTTCTTCAAGTTTTCATAAAAAATTTTGATTGACTTGATGAGTTTCCACATTGCTTGTAATTCTTGCTTGAAGATGAGTGTCTAGTTCGAAATCGGTAGCTGTTCCCGATGCTTAATAAAGAATTTGTGAGATCTGGAGTTAATTTATCTACCTCCTCATGGTTTATCAATTTCCTCGTACAGACTTGTTACGGGTTGTTTAAATTTGGCATTGTTAAAAACTATCAAAAGAGCGTGGGTAAAAATGGATTTCAAGATGTTGCTATGGATAAGTGAGAATTACGAAGAGGAAGAAGAAAAACGAAGAGTAGGACAATAAAAAGAACAAGTGGAACAAGAAGAAGATGAGCAAGGTGGGTAGGAATAAAAAGAAAGAACAAGGAAAAGAGCAAGAAGAACAGCAAGAAGACGAACACAATCGGAAGAAGAAAAATAAGAAGAAAAGGAAGAAAAACAATGCGAAGGAGAATAACAAGAAGAAGTAGAACTAAAAGAGAAGAACAAGAGGAGCAACAACTGGAGGAGGAAAAAAAGAAGAAAAACAACAAAAGAGAATAACGGGAAGAAGAACAACAAGAAGAAATAGTAGAAGAAGAACAGGACGAACAGAAACAAGAAAACGAACAAGACGGGCGAGAACCGAAAGAAGATAAAGAAGAAGATAATTAATTAAAGGAAGAAGAATAAGAGGAAGAACGTAAGCAAGAGTAAAAAGAAGAGCGAGAGCAAGAGGAGCACAAAAAGAAGAAGAAAATAAAGAAGAAGTCGGTGGAGTTAGAAAAATTGACAATGGAAAAATCATTAATTACCTTAAAACTATATAAAATGGGTGGCTAAAAATGTTAAAGGATTTCTACGTCTGAAAACTACGTTTCCATGGATGAAAGATGAAAAATTAAGAAGAAGAAGAAGAAACAAGAAGTAAAACGAAAAGAGGGAGAACAAGAATCAAAAGGAAAAAAAGAAGAAAAATAAAAATAAAAGAAAACACAAAGAGGAAAAAGATGACGAAGAAGAACAAGAACAAGAAGTTCTTCTCGTTCTTCTTATTCTTCTTACACAACAAGTAAGAGAAGAAGACGATAGAGTCAAAAAAATTGACAATGGAAAAATCATTAATTACCTTAAAACTATATAAAATAGGTGGCTAAAAATCTTAAAGAATTTCTACATTTGAAAACTAGGTTTCCATGGATGAATGATGAAAAATTAAGAAGAAGAAGAAGAAACAAGAAGTAAAACGAAAAGAGGGAGAACAAGAATCGAAAGGAAAAAAAGAACAAAAATAAGAATAAAAGAAAACAAAAAGAGGAAAAAGATGACGAAGAAGAACAAGAACAATAAGTTCTTCTTGTTCTTCTTATTCTTCTTACACAACAAGTAAGAGAAGAAGACGATAGAGTCAAAAAAATTGACAATGGAAAAATCAATAATTACCCTAAAACTCTATAAAATGGGTGGCTAAAAATGTTAAAGAATTTCTACGTCTGAAAACTACGTTTCCATGGATGAATGATGAAAAATTAAGAAGAAGAAGAAACAAGAAGTAAAACAAAAAGAGGGAGAACAAGAATCAAAAGGAAAAAAAGAAGGAAAATAAGAATAAAAGAAAACAAAAAGATGACGAAGAAGAACAAGAACAAGAAGTTCTCCTTGTTCTTCTTATTCTTCTTACACAACAAGTAAGAGAAGAAGACGATAGAGTCAAAAGAATTGACAATGGAAAAATCAATAATTGCCCTAAAACTATATAAAATGGATGGCTAAAAATGTTAAAGGATTTCCACCTCTGAAAACTACCTTTCCATGGATGAATGATGAAAAATTAAGAAGAAGAAGAAACAAGAA
>LR736904.1:1091460-1103935 GCA_902654985.2 Oryctes borbonicus
CGACCTGGTCGGTCCTGTCCAAACGCTGCTTTGAAGTTGTCATCAATCGTTGGCGAAGGTGGCACCTATCTTGCTGATAGATTTCTCGTACTTAATTTTTCGTGAAAAATAAAAAATAATAAAAAAAAATATCATGAACTTTGCCGATCACATCGTCCGTAGTCGCCTTTTAATGGAACGACTTGGTCGGTCCTGATTAAGGACGTGTGTTTTGTCACGTTTCAATTCAGATAGCCGATAGTGTGATAGTCACCAGAGATGCTGTATCCAATTTCTCTTTCGTTTCTGCTCACGTTTTCCTCTCCAAAGAAAAAAAATCGATATTGTTCTTTTTCCAATAATTCTACAAATAAATATTTTTTTTTTTTAAACTCATTTTCAACAGCTCTCAAAACAACACTATTCGATGAATCTCTCCGGAAACCGACGTCGATTAAAGAATAATGCTTATGGGCGTTAATGGACATTTGCCATTTATCCCCAGACGGGTGCTCCTCGTACCATCTTCGTACTACAACAGCACGATTAGCGATGATTCAGCCGAATATACTTTTGTAGCAAAGACAGTTAAAAGTGTTCTAGATCTTTCTTTATCAATAACGAAATGTGCGTTCAAGATATGTTGAATAAATCATCTCATCATCCGCTTGCAGCATCTGTATTTTCTGATAATGGACACGAGTGTACAAACAACACTGAACACAAAATGAGCGAAAGCGAAAAGAAGAGCAGCGTGGCAACTGCAGACTCATGATGGGGTTTAGGTTCACTTTAGACTTAAGTCCAAATAATAAATAGATAAACGATAAAGTTATCAGATTTCTAAAACAAGCAAAGATCTATATTTACGCGGTTTCTCCCAATAGACCGCTTGATTGATGTTAACAGTGCAGGCAAAACTAGATATAAAAATTACTGCTGGCATGCAGGCTTTAATCCCGCACGCCTTAAAAAAAAAACACGTATAATTTCCTTCCTTACAAATTCGTATCTAAAAAAAAAAAATCAATTTCGAATAAATCACTTCTAAGCGCGAAACAGATTAATATACCTAATTAGCCGAAACATTAACATAATTTAGCCAATCAACAAGCTCCGCAAGGCAATCCATAATCGTCCGAAACTAGATAATTTTCAACTGTTAAACGGCTAACCGTTCGGGTGCCTGTAATTCACGACGGACTACCGAAGAAGGCACGCTTTTACCATCACAGCTCACGTCTAATCGATTACAAATTGTATATAATTCCCATTAATCTGCTATTCGTCTCTTCGGGCATTTTTCTGCAACTAAATGAGCGTTAATCGTTCTACGGAATCGCACCGAGGCAATATCGCAGATTGTAGACGAAAAAAAGGAGTTTGATCGCCTATGGAAAGTTGAAAATGAGATGAAGCAGACGCCATGCCGATAGTCCTTCTCGCGTATAAGGATAAGTGTAACATATGTAGTGCATGGTTGTTTAATAGCGTAGAGCAGCGGGTTTTCCGAGAAGCGAAGAAGATATGTTGCGCGACGCTCGAAATAGGCTGTTTCCAGCAGATGCTACGCAGAAAACAGCTGTTATATCGGTTAAATGGGTAAGAAGAATCCGAGATAATGGCGCTGGTGATAAAGAGTAATTTACAATATAGAGTGTATTTAAAATATAGTGTGAGGATGAGGGAAATTTAAATAAATTTTGATGAATAATTAATTATTTTTTCCCCAATTTACGTAATGCTTTTGATTTTATTTTTAACCTTCAAGTATTTCTTCTGTGGATTTGTTAATTTTGGATTTTGAGGTCGGGTATCAAGAAAAGAAAAACTAATCTCTTTCTTTAATATTTTATTACCGGAAGAAATACTTGAAGGATAAAAATTAAATCAAAAGCGCTAAATTCCCGAAGGTGAAAGAGAATGACGAAACTAACCGTTCAGAGAAGTTCGGTCGGTTAGTAAAAAACATGAAAAGGTTACAGAAACAAACGAAACTAAAAACAAAATGCAATTTTATTGTATGTACAGGTAAAAAAGACAAAAATAAATAAATAAAAAGTTATTCTGGCCTAATATAACATACTGAACATTATTTTTTTTTTTCATCGAAAGTACCTCCTTTGCTGTTAATCACCGCTCGAACTATTCTAGGCGTTCTTTCGATAAGTTTTGTTAAAACGGATTGTGGAATATTAATCCATTCATCTTGCAGAATATTCCGTAAATGTTCTTGTGAAGTTGGGCATATTTTTCGGATCCTCTTGTCCAGTTCATCCCACAACACCTCTATCGGGTTCAAATCTGGGCTTTGTGGGAGCCATGTCATTACTTTCAGGGTGTGCTGTTCTTCTTGCTCCTTTAGATAGTTCTTACACACTAACGCAGTGTGTTTTGGGTCGTTGTCATGCATGAATGTAAAGTTACGGCCTATTATACGCAATCCGGATGGCACTGCATGATTCTGGAGTATTGCAAAATAATTTTCCTTTCTCATTACACCCTGCACTCTGCATAAATCTCCCGTCCCAGCAAAGGAGAAACATCCTCACCCTAACACAGAACTACGCCCTTGCTTCTCTGTTGGCACAATGCAATTCGGGATCACTTTTCGGTTTTAGATCTTTGGACATAAAGTCGTCGATTTTGCCCAAAAACCTCAAACTTTGACTCGCCACTCCAAAGCACGTGTTTCCAATCATCTAACGACCAATCTAGATGAGAACGGGCCCACTGTAGCCGTTTTGCTCTGTTGCCCCGGCGTAATAGGGTTTTCGAATGGCAATGTGTCCATGAAGGTTCGCTTGTTGAAACCGTACTCGCCGAAACTGTTCTTCACGGCCGCGATTGACTTCGGCTGCTATTTGTGGCGCTGTTAATTTTTTATTGCGTTTGCTTAATAATACAATTCTCAAATCTTCAGCTTTTGTTGTTTTCCTGGATGCTCCGGGACGAACACGATTTTCTATAGTTCCACTTGTCCGATATCGCTTTATGATGTCATTTACTGTTGAACTTCTCATATTTATTTTTTCAGCAATTTGTCGCCCCGAATATCCTTCTTCGAACAGCGTAATAATGCGTGAACGTTCTTCTACATTGGTAGGCTTGCCACGTGCCATTTTGAAGTAAATTTTCTTAAAACTTTCGCGCAAAAACGACAGATGCGCACCAACACACGTTTAACAGTAAATTGAAGCAAATTTATATCTTTACACCTGTGATAAATAAACAAGAATGATACTGCGGTATATTTCCTAAATGTATTGTTCGTTAATAATCCCCAAGCGACCCGTTTCAAAAGATCGGCACAGCCGAGAAATTCTTGGAATGATAATAAAAGGGACTTTATTGTGGTTGTCGCAATATTTCCACTTTACATAATAATTTATGGCTTTAATCCCTTATAAAAGAGTGTATGCTTAATATTTTTCTAATTTTATGTATTAATAATTGTATACAGTGTGATATAATAGATTTTTATTGTATGACCGAACTTCACTGAACGGCAGTGTACATCGGTGAATCAAAGCGATCGGTCAGCACTCCGAACACGAACCTTGCATGCGGTTATTGCGTGTAACCGGGTCCGCGCCGGCTGAGCACCAAATCTAATTTAACTCTATTCGCATCTCATCCCGTAACCCTCACTATTATAGTAGGAAAATCCGTGAATCTACAGAAATCTTCAAACCCTAACTGATTAAACAGCCCCCTGGCGATCGCCACGGTTCATTCATCCTTAACAAGCCCTCTGGAACGAAGAGACCCCGCTAACAACCTTGATGATACCCCCTAAGAATGAAGGCGAATCGTCGGTAGAAGCTACGACAATGACGCGGTTCCATTGCGGAAACCAAGAGTGGAGTAATATTTATTTATTTTATTATTTCTGTATCTGCATTCAATCAATGTCTACTTATTTTACTTTATTTATTCTACACTCGATCTTATTTTTGTAATTATTTACTTATCTCGAACACATTCCGTTATTGCTGATCCTCTTAAATCACATTATCGATGTTCTTTGGGACAACAACCGACCTTCACGAAATTCACCACTGATGGAAGCACGATTACGACGAAATTCTGCAAACTAGTCGTAAAGAGCCTTTGCTGATGGAGCTTCATTTTCGAAAGTTGAATTGTAAACAAACTACTCGATCGACTTCTGTGTTGTCGCTACTCCAACATTAGCAAATTAATCTTCTTTCATGTACACGACCTTACAGCATATAACATTTATGTAGATTCTACGTAACGTACGTGGACAACACAAAACGGCCGCGATTAGCTTCTTAGTTAATAAATTAGTTAAATTCCCTCTAAGTAGAAGTAGATTTAACTGAGAACTTAAATTCATAAAAAAACGTAGCTATTTATAACGGTTACTCTTCTATAGAAGTCGATCGCATGCTTAAGAAAGTCCAACACAGGCTTTACGTAAGAAATTCCACGACCTTAACCCCGGTAGAAATTAATAGTAAGAAATTCGTGAAACTCCCCTTTCACGGCATATCGAAAGGCGCGAGTAAGGTTTTGAAGAATCAAGATATGAACGTATGCTTCGGTTCGCGCAACACACTTAAAAATTTTCTCGGTAATTCTAAAGATAAACCGAAAACGGAAGAAAGGTTGGGAATTTATAAAAACGAATGTAGTCACTGTAATAAAGCCTATATTGGTCAAACAAAAAGAGCAATGGAAACCAGATTCAAAGAACATATAAGGAGTTATCGCTACGGCAGATTGGACGCGTCGAGTGTGGCACAACATATAAATGAAACCTGGCGTAGTATTAAATTAGAAGACTTAAAATTGATCAAAAACGTAACGTCGCCGCGAGAATTAGATGCGTACGAGACGGTTTACATAAAAAGTAATAAAAATCTGATGAACAGAAAAAACGGACCGTTGTCGTACTCTGTCCTTTTTTACCTTTTGCAGTAGGCTGGCACTTGTTTATATTTAGGGTCATAAAAGAGATCTTCCCGTCTATCTGGCCGTGTTTTCCGCATGTCGTAGTTTAAGACGCGTAGAGGGTAGAATTAGGCACTTGTAAAATACAATATTTCTTCTCGGAAGAAGGGATAGTTCACGCATGTTATTTTTCGCACGTCGTAGCTTGAAGGCGCGCAGGAAGTAGAAATAGGCACTTGTAAAGAATATCTTTTCTAAGACGTAGGGATAGTACATGCATGTTTAATTTTAGAAAAAGTTTTTTTTTCTCACATCACCCGGTTGATGATGAGGACCATTCGTGTCCTCGAAACGGCCGTCCCGGACTAATTATTATATTACTATATAATAAATTAAACTTGTGCGGTGCGGAGGGTGCCGATACTTATGTGTTGTTTACCAATACTACGCCACAGTCCTTGCTATCATTGTTAAATTACTTAATGTTTGAGGAGTTATTTACTACACTTTGGCGACAACGTAAATGGTGTTTCACGATAAACGGAACACCCGTATCTTATCACGTTTTTCAATGGAAGTTTTTAGCTTAGAAAATTGAAATTTTGCAGAACAGCTGACCGTATAAAAATCGAGCGAATTTTATACGGCGTGTCCGACAATAGCGATTAAAATTAAATGGAAAAATTTAATTTTTAAGCAGTTAAAATATGAATAATACAATACACATTCCTGAATGCGATATCATCTGATGTTTTGCGTTAAAGTCGCTATTATTTACAATTAAATAAGAAAGGGTATCGTTATTATGATGAACTCAAACTTTCCGCGCATATAAATACCTTCAAAAAACCGTATCACCTAGTAGCAAACTTCCAAATTTACAATCCATACGATCTTTAATAAAATTCAAGTTTTTTACTCAAATTTGACTAAATCGCTTAAAAAACCAACCAAGATGCTCTTAAGTGAAATGTTTGAGGTCGAAGACGAAGCAGTTCAAAACGTTGTCAGAAAACAGCTTCGCGTGGATCCTGTAAAGGTTGAGAGGCTGATTTCCTCATTTACGGAATGGCTAAAATCCGAAGCCTACCTTCCGAAGATTACAGGTACAGATATTTCTTTGGGTATCCGTAAATATTCATTGAATTGTTTATCTTTTCAAGATAAAAATTTCATCGGGAATTACATAAGCCATTGTGATTGCAACTTAGATGAAGCTAAGAAGAGATTCGAGAATTGGTTATTTACGCGGTACAAATTAAGAAATATTATCGTAAAATCTTGCGGAGGGTGCCGATACTTATGTGTTGTTTACCATACTACGCCACAGTCCTTGCTATCATTATTTATTCTACGTAACGGTTACAAAACGTTGATTTTAATTAAAGTAGCTTGAATCGTCTCGAAACCGTTTGATGGACTTTACGAACATTTATAGCTGTACTTTCATTAATCAATATTTTCCATATTTTCACTAACGAAGACAATTCTACCCTAAAAAAAAAAATGATTGGATATGAACCATTGCAAGCAGATGATGCAGATCTGCAAAACGTTAAAACTTCGACATAATCGATGCTACGATACCAGCATCTGTATAATTACGACATTATCCCCCGACATTATTCATATTATGACTTCCTTCCGAGATGCTGAGCTCATTTCTGCCATGCTGGATAATTATATAACGTTGTTAGAATAAATGAAGACATGCCATCGCAGATTACTCTCAGGTTCTTCATGTAGTAGTACGCCTAATTACTAACGACTAAAATAGTTAATAACCAACAGATGTTATGCACATCACTCTAAGAATGTCTTTTGAATACAATGCTGCTTGGCAGACGTACTCACAGGATGAAGTTATTTGTTTAATGTAATAATTTTCAGGTTAATTACGTCTAACGCATTTAAGTTTTAACGCGTAGAAAAGAAAAAAAAAATTCGATGGTGTTAAAAATTCGAAGTGCGCCTTATAAAGAACTGCCGTAATAAAAATTATTACGTGGCCATGTATTTAATTTTACAGCTATTGGAAATCGAGCGATGCACGCTGATGGAATTGTAACGGATCGAAACGTACTAGGGGGACCTATAAAACGACTTATCTTGAACTTGGGCAGGGTTTTATGATCGGACAATTGCGGCAAGAAGCGCTAAGACACGATTAGCGTCCCCCTTTGGTATGCAAAAAATACACAGTTTGTTACGCAGAATAACATTTGAGCTGCAGGTTTAGGATTATTTGCTTGGCAACTTTGGCTAATAAAATCTTTAGTTGAGTGTAGGCTTTCACGACCGCAATCCATAATAGAAATGTCTTTCGGGTGATGTCGTGTAGTTAATATTTTACTTGACGTTTCGCTGATCATGCTGTCAGCTTCTTCATAAGATTTCTAAAGACTGAAAGCTTTAACAAGACTTATTTTGACTGCAATTTTTTTAAAGAGTGCTTGTGATTTTTTCGTTAAGTTCTCGCGAAGTCCGGCTCGATCTGGGGATTGAGCAAGTCAATCCATTTTCGTGTATCCGCTAGTGGCAAGGAGCGTTATCACCTTTGCCGTTGAAACACGAGCAATTACCGAGCATATTACGAAAATGTGAGCTTTAACGCAAAGAAAAATAAAAAGAAGAAGGGTTGAGAAGACCTCAAAGAGCTCACAATACGTTTCGCTTCCACTTCTTAGAGGTTCCTTTCAATTTATCGCGTAGCAAGGCGACCAATTGCATACATCGCCGTACCTTTAAAGTGAGCAAATTGATATATCCCAAAAAATTAATTTTACGAAGAAACGCTGCAGGCGCTATTGTTATTGCTATAGCGAAAGTTTCAGAGGTCCGTACCATCATTTCAAACAGAATTTTTCATCAGATTCTCAAAGAGCAAGGGGCAAAATCCACTCCAAGAAATTTTTTTTTTTCCCATCTTAGAAGATCTTTAATAACGGAAGCAAATTTTAACTAAAATAAATAGAAACGCCGTTGTTGCTTGATCCAACTTTGCTTGCCAAATTTATAATAGCAACCTTGCCAAATTTATAATAGCAACCTTGACAAATTACAACAACCTACCCGCTATCTCCAAGAATTAACGAAATCCCCCCTAGCGGGGGTCGAAAATAACGAATCACCCTGGATGCCCCCCATCTATCTTTAAAGGCCACACAAAAATAACCGTAATTTACATTTACAATTTGAATGTAAAATAAAATATACTTCAACACCATCTAGATGTACCGTTTAGTCCCTAATGAGTCTTTTCAGAATTAGTTCCCGAGCGACCGCCATGACAAATTCATCCCATTTCACGGGAATCACGTACCGCTCGTTCGATTACCATTGAAACTCTTTCGTCTGTAAACACTCGAGGCGAAAAATCCGCGTTGGTTGAATGAAGGCGACGCGCTATATTTAGGAAATATGAATTTTCTAGCGAAATCATTTGCATTCGACCGTTTTGAAATCGGCCGTACGTTAAATCTCTCGGCACCGTAACGCCTGGGTGGGTTTATTTCTAGTAGGGGGATTTACCGCTCGTGTATCTAGAGACTGTTGCGAATCGGAATCTTGTTGTTTCGTATTCGTGAGATTTAACAATAATCTATACGGAATGTGATAAATAAGAAAGAAAATTAATTAAAAAAAAAATAGATCTCTTCTCTCGCAAATTTTTTAATTCAATTAAATATTGCGACGGGTTTGGTGTTAGAGAGCCACATCATCGCACCAGTTAAAAAGTAAATTTAAAATAATAGAACGAGAAGGTAAAATTTAATAAAATTAAGTTTTATGTGCTCCATACTTCCTATATTGCATGCATTATAAGTAGAGTGGGCAAATTCGGGTGCGCACCATCGGCGTAGCTAACGAATGGACTCTTGCATGCGAAGGGAGTTAGTATGCAGAGATATATTATGGTGAACGGTGCCGTTCCGGTGCTAGATGCAAAAAAGTTTTTAAGATGGATCTCGATAAATTATCTCTATGTTACTCAATGAACACGAGAAATTGCCATCTCTAGTCATATGTATAAAAAATAAAATCGAGAGTGTAAATAATTCGATGATTTAAAAAAAAAAATTTGATTTAAGATTTAAGATTTAAAAAAAAATTTCGTGACTTGAAAAACCGGAGAAGCGAAATTAAATATTTTTAACATAATGGTGCGTTTCTAAAGTTATTTCTGCAAAACGCGTCCGCCGTGAGGAAAATATGTTCTTGTGTAAAAAAAAGCGATCGCTCTACATCTTGTGATGTTATATTTGCGTAATTAAAAAAATCTTTGAAAGAACTTAACGCATCTGTAGACGAACCTTCACAAATTTTTCTAAGTGTGGCAAAAATCTTAATTTTTGTCTAAAACACTTTAAAACTTAATTACAACACACTCATTTTTTGCGTCTTCTACCGAATAAAGCTGTGCGTGTACATCTTTCACAATTTGCAGCGATTCCTCTAACGACAGTGAAGAATTTTGTAATTTTTCTATTGCTTGCACTACTCCGATGTAATTGCTGTGAATAGTTTGTAAATCACTTTTAACCTGACTATCTTCAATTTTTTTCTGACCTGTTTCGATAGCTGCACATTCTTTCGGATTGAATAATAGAACCGCCTTCTTTGTACTCTCAAAATATTTACGATAGTAAATTGCCGCTTGTAACCATGTTCCCCAACGTGTAAGGATCGGTTGTGGCGGTTCAGGGGTACGAGAACACAGTCTGTGAAATTCGCGAATACGTTTTGGGGACTTCAGAAACGCTGCTTTTGTATTCGCAATTAGCGCATCCACCTGCGGATAACATCTACGAATTGTCTCTGCCACAAGATGTAAAGCATGAATTTTACATGTAATATGTAAAAAGTTACCACGCTGCTCCTTAAGAGACCGGCCTACAGAAAGCATGGTGCGGCACCATCTCTCATAAAAATTAAGACTTGATCTCTGCTTATTTCAAATTTTTCCAATGTGCTTAACACCACTTTTGAAATTATTTGGGCGGTACATTTTTCTATTCGTCTAGAAGCTAATACAATTGAAGATCACGATCGATGTGGTTCTATTTTGCGCACCATAACATTAAGTGCAGATCTTTTTTTGCAATCAGTTGTTTCATCCACACACAAGTCCATTTTTTTATTTTTCAGTTCAGCCTTAATTTTATTTTCTAAATGTTCACGCACTGATGGTAAATAATTTCGTAACGTGGTCCTGCTCGGTAATGTAATTTTGGGGTATTTGTTCCAAAATGAAAGACAGTCCTACCAGCCTCCAACAATGTAGAAGTCCGATTCTCAAGGAACCAAAGCTACGGGTTGCTTTGTTAGCATATTTAGCACCGAGCCAAATATTGAGCCAGCTTGAGAACCGTACGGCGTAATAGAATCACTAATAGTAAGTTACCAACTGGAAATGAAATGAAGAAGGCTCAGCGAGGCACTTCTTACGAGTTTGTAGCAGATCCTGACGGCATAAATATCTCCTCGTTAGTTTGGAGAGACAACGAGTAATTAATCTTTTATCGATCTTTGCAGGAAAACTGCCGTTAACTACAATAAAACGATATAATGAGCAGTTCGTTCTCCGTTTGTAGTGAAAGAATATAAGCGCCACAGGCTTACTCGATGTCTTTATGCCAAGACATAAAATATTGATAAAAAAAACAAGAAAGATATATTCACCTCTTTTACCATTTTGTAGATATGGCATTAGCTGACTCATAGATTTTATTAATAAAAAAGAATATCAACATCAACACGAAATTGGAAAAAATTGGTTCTAATTCTAATTGTTTTAAAATCCCGGCAATCGCGGCAATCCATAAGAAGAAGAACAGAACCAAAAATAATAAGTACAGATCGATACCTTTAACATCAAAAATTGGCAGGTTTTTGAATATTCTACGTTAGGCAAACTATATGTTAACAATAATCGGCTTTGGTTGGCAATTGCCATGATATTGTTTTACGATTAAAGCTCTTGGCTGCGTACAGCACTAGATCTAGTTCTGCTAGTTGGATTCTTTGGAGTCTTTCCTTAATGGTCGTCTGCAATATGTCTTATTCAGCAAAGACAATCCACTACAGACAGCAAGGGCCATCAATGAGAAAATTCTCATAAATCAAAGGTTTTATTCAAACAAATTAGTTGCTTTCTACCGCTCAATACTCGTCAACGTGTTCGATGCAATGCAGTTAAGCAATGTGAAGCTTTTAGGAGTAATTTTCTGAAAAGTCTTCAATATGGTTTAAGTGCAGATAAATTATTAATCGTATATCGTGTGCGGAATCTTTACAAATTCGAACATTTCCATTTTTTCACGTTATAGAAGCATCTCAAAGAATCTTCAAATTACACTCGCCATGTATCTGATTGGTAGAAGCTTACAGCACTTGGGCAAAAATTCTACAATAAGCTGAATCTGATTGCCTAAGTAGCAGAGCCAAAAAAATGTACAGATCTTTTATTATTTAACTTTAGCTTCTATTTTTATCACTGCTTTATGGACTTTTTTTTAAACTATTCCGTTATCCATATGGTTACTTGAACCTTCAGGATCTTCGTTTTCTTGTAATTAATAAATAAGTACAGCCTTATCGAAGCTTTTACGTAAGTTTAATAAATATTTAATTCGAGCTACTAACTACACGGTGAGTCATGTTTAGAGATGACGAAGGCAGGTGAAATTATTACTTTTTTTGCAGCGACTACACAGACTCGTGTTTATTCGTCTCATGAGGATGGATTTCCCCGAGAGTCGACAAAACACGTCGCTGCGAAAAAGTAATAATTTCACCTACCTTTGTTGTCTCTAATCCTAATATTCTGGAAAGCAACAAATCCCAGTTAAATGCGTAAGCAGCATAGAAATCGCTTTCTATTTAAACCACCCTGTATAACGCCTTTAACAACGCCGCTTTTAATCTCTCGGTCATTTCAGCTCGACGTCTTATCTCATTTTACGCGACCGTGAAATGCATATAACTCCTTTTTTTCTTGAGGAGTTAATTTAGACGTTTGAGCGCGGCCTTTCGTCACCGCCTAACTTCTCATGCAATAGGAACGGAATTGATATTCCCCTTACCAAAACCCATAAAAAAATTATTACCTTCTTTAATGATACTTTTCTTCTCGGCGCTTTGGTAACTGTTTTTATCGCCGGTACTATACCTACTATATTCGCTCGTTTGTGAAACAGACGGAACCGATCAATATAAGGACGTCTTAGAAAAGAACGGACTATATTGCATTATTTGTTAATAACGTAGCTCGTAAATAGAAGGTTGCTTTCATCTATTTTATCGCTATTCTATATCGTAAAATGATACAAATTGTTTTATCTACGATATTAAACCTCTATTCTGGATATTGCAGAATAAAAACGCAAGAGTGGTTGTTGAAGGAGCCAATAATACCACTTAACATTAATAGAAAAAAATAATTTTATCTTTAAAAAAAATCATTATAGATAAGACTCTCTGGGACAAAGCTTACCAGGTACGATGATTGTAGATTGTATTTAATTCCCGTTTAAAAAGCATCTAGAAGAATTAAGAGATTTCACGTCCCTTTTTT
>LR736904.1:1107691-1126644 GCA_902654985.2 Oryctes borbonicus
TTTCTTTCTTCGCCAAGCCGGCTAGGTTGAAAGAAAGCTGTTGGGGTACTTTATTTAGGCGCACACTGATATACTGGGTGTTCCGATCGATTTTCGTTTTAATGTTTTAAGAAAGAGCAAGAATTTTTTTAATTTGGAGCTAAGAATTTGGCAAGAATAAATATCTGAAACTAAATAATCATAAAGTAATCATAAGCTATCGGTTTTATTTGAGATAATCTCATCTAACGTTGTTGACAATTATATTATAAATACTGCATTCTTTTCTTACGTCAGCTTGTTACGAAGGTAACGAGAAAGAAAGAAACTGGTATATCCAAGCATCTGTAATATTGAATTATTTCCACTTTGCTGCGTTGGTATTGGATCTCGCATGTACAAGACGTCGAATTACAGTTATTCAGGTAACAGCTATCAGCGTATTGTTATGTAATCATTCGTCAGTAACAAAGTATGCGTTACTAGATAATTATAATGAATTGCACTTGTACGTACAAAGAATTAAAGCTATGGAGATTATTATTTTCAATATCGCCAGCAAGTACTTACACTACCCGACAAAAACATAGACGCGGTATTGTTTCTATTTACGAAACAAAGTAAATAGTCCATTTATAGATATTTCTGGTCATTTATTGTTTTATGACGGGGGGTAATTGAGATTTTCCCAGATCGAAATGGGAATTTTAAATGCGACAAAAATTTAGACCACCCTGTGCATTTATTACATTAATATAAGCAAAAATGTTGCTAATTTGATACTTCTCTTTATAAGCGGCGGTTGTGCTGGTAAAGTGTACACATTTCGCCACGAGAAATTATATTTTATAAAGTGTTCGCAATACGGGTAGAAAAAAGCAATTATCCTTGATAGAAAGGGGTAAAGTTCTAGCCTGGCACCAGGATGGTGTTAGTAAGAAGGAAATTGCTCGTCGGTTACGAAGAAGCCATCATTCCGTTAGAAATTTCCTAAAAGATCCGGAAAATTACGGCAAACCAAAAGGCCAGGGGCCACCTAAAGCTGTAATTGAGCGGGATAAACGCATGATATTGCGGTGTGCATCCAATTCTTCTGCGTCGGCGAGAGTTATTGCAGAACAAGCGGGGCTACAAACGCACGAGCGTAATGTTCAAAGGATTTTAAAGGCGTCACCGGTAATATCACGGAAGAAAATGTTGAGAAAACCGCCACTTTCGGCGAAACACAAAGAAGCGAGGCTGAGATTTGCCGAAGAACACGTATCCTGGAAGAAACAATGGGAAAAAGTTATATTTTCCGATGAGAAACGTTTTAATTTGGACGGACCGGATGGGTACTCGCATTATTATCACGATTTGAGAAAGGAACCAAAAGTGAAAATGACCGGACAATTAGGGGGTGGATCTGTGATGATATGGGCTGCGATTGGATTTCGTGATAAAAGTGGGAGAGGGTTTTGCACAAACAAAGTGACATCTGTGAGGTATAAAGACTTATTGCGTGACAATCTTCTACGTTTTGGAAACCAATGGGCCGGGCGCAATTTTGTTTTTCAGCAAGATAACGCGCCAATTCATAAAGCAAAAACCATTACTGAATGGTTTAAAGGGAAAAAGATTAAAACTTTCCAGTGGCCGGCAGGGTCACCAGACTTAAACATTATTGAAAACGTGTGGGGCGAATTGGCACGTCGCCTTTATGGCAGAGGCCGTCAATATTTCACGGTACAGGAACTGAAAACTTCAATAGTGACCGAATGGCAGAATATCCCTCAAAATTACGTGTTAAATTTATATAAATCTATTAATAACAGACTATCGGAAGTGATTAAGAACAATGGAGGATCTACGCATTACTGATCACTCATTTGTTTATTTTTGTTTTACATTTGCAACAGAGCGTCTAAATTTTTGTCGCAGAAATTGTTTAAACATTGAAGTAATAATTTATTATTTACTTCATATATTACTGGAGGAGATATTTTTTAGTTTATTTCACTTTTACGAATAAAAACTTAATTAGATATCTTGCTAATTTCGCAAAGAAATGTTGTTATCCTTAAAACCCGTAAAACATCTTACCGCGTCTAAGTTTTTGTCGGGGAGTGTATGCATATTCCGCAAAATATACCAGCCGCTCCTGATAAACAAACTTACTTTCCAATAGATTATACAACGTTTGTCCATTTCCATATTGTTTGCTTCTCGTATTCAAATAATTAAGTAATAAGATCCGCATGGCGTTTTTTTTTCCCCCCTTTAGTAATTACCACACTCGATGCGTAATTGAAAAGGATATTTTACGATATTGTCAAACAAAGCACGATGACATTATTTACCTTTGGAGAAATCTGATGCCGTCTCATTACTTAATGATGACAGACGAAGCACGCTAAAGGAAAACTAAAAGTTTCTAAAAAGCAAACAGTAGGCTAAGCGTTCTGTGTTTACTTGTAAGATGTAAAACTTTTAAGGTAGGTATGTATATTGTTAAAAGAATGTTGGAAATTTCTTTAAAATAAAATATTTACAATCGTTTATTTATTTTTTTTTATTTTTTTTGGAAAGGTGTGAAGGCAGCTTTAAAATACACGGATTGTGAAATTATTTATATTTACCGAGGCGAAATTTTACTCTCCTAAATATAAAATAAATACCCTAATTACAACATTAAGTTTCTACATGATAGATTGTGACTTTTACAATTTGCGTTTGTTTAAAAAATTGTAATAAATTTGTTTCTTTTTTTTTTAATTTTTGGCCAATCTTGGTCAGTGAAGTACAGTTTAATTCTTATTTTAATTTTTTTAACAGATTAATGTTTTCTTATTCTAATTTAATGTATTCTTCTTACCAAATATCATTCGTTTTTGCGTTTGTTTAAAAAATTGTAATAAATTTGTTTGTCTTTTTTTTAAATTTTTGGCCAACCTTGGTCAGTGAAGTACAGTTTAGTTTTTATTTTAATTTTTTTTGAACCGGTTAATTTTTTCTAATTTTAATTTAATGTATACTTCTTACCAAATATCATTCGTTTTTGCGTTTGTTTAAAAAATTGTAATAAATTTGTTTGTCTTTTTTTAAATTTTTGGCCAATCTTGGTCAGTGAAGTACAGTTTAATTCTTATCTTAATTTTTTTTGAACAGGTTAATTTTTTCTTATTCTAATTTAATGTATTCTTCTTACCAAATATCATTCGTTTTTGCGTTTGTTTAAAAAATTGTAATAAATTTGTTTGACTTTTTTTTTAATTTTTGGCCAATCTTGGTTACAAGTTAATTTTTTCAAAAATTATCAAAAATTATTAAAAATTATTAAAAATTATCAAAAATTATTAAAAATTATCAAAAATTATCAAAAATTAAAAGAAAAAAAAAGAAAAGGTACGCACAGCCTCTACTATCTGTTTGACTTTAATTCGACAATTGTCTAGCATCATTTCGTGAACGTTTTCGATGTTATCAGTGACGATTGTAGCTTCTAGCCGACAAATCTCGGCTTTAATTTGCATAATTGCTTTTTAAATGCAAAAATTTGTTGACGGGTGGATTTTTACATCGACTGACAGAGACAAACAAGACAACAAAAGTATCAGTAATGGCATATTAATGTTGAGGCCCATGTTATTTACGCGACTATCTCAAAAAATTGAAATTTGCGGTGTTGTTATTTATTTAGAAATTCTTTTTAATGACCTGCAGAAACGTAAAAATAAAAATAAAAATAAAAATAAAAATAAAAATAAAAAAAAAACTCCATATCGAACAACCCTCGTACAAAGAAAAAACCACGTTTCATATCGAATAGACGAACATAATCCGTGTACTTTCACTCACGTAGATACCATTGAATTTCAACTAAAAGCCGTACAGATTTACAAAAACAATTACCTTTAAATCCGCACAGACGCCGACTGTAAGAGGTGCAATCTTAATACGCTAATTTAAAAGACCCGACATCAGCAAAAAAGCCAACGAAAGTTGTAAAGTTTAATGGTTCAGAAACCGTTTGTTCTAATCTAATTACTCGCCATTAATTTTATGAGCTAATTGTTTTGTTTGTTGCGCTGTTTAGTGCTTTCTTGCGCATTTTTTCTTTAAAGAAAGCGGCGTTAATATTGTGTTGTAAAATACGCTTATATACAGGCTGGTTCCAGTACGCCGAAATCGTTTCGTATTTTATTTTCTTTGTAATTTTTAACATTTTGAAATCAATACTTTGCAAAGAACCTATCGACTTAAAGGTTTTAGTTAAGCTATTATAATATTATGGTCGAGATGGCTTTGCTACCTGTCTTAAGTTGGTTTCAAATTTGCTCACTGCGATCAGTATTAATCAGGGGAACAATTAAAAAGAATTTGTCATTTTACAACCTGCAAGAAAAAAAATAACAGAAGATCGGATGCTAGCTTATCAAGAAACAAAAGAAGTATTTGTTATAATTATCTACAACAGCAAGTTTACAAAAGTTGGCTAGATTTTTGTCTACATAACACGACAATTGTTTAACTCCAAATGATGAATGAGAGGCCATTTACTTCTTGCAATCTCTCGAGTCGGCTGCTACTTACTTCCGACAGTAACGATCTCCAGGATCCTGAGCAAATGACGAAAAAAATATTTTGGTAGATCTGCTTGTTGGCAGATCGCAGTTGGTAGCCTCGGCAGATGCAGTTGAAAAGACGCCTAATCAATAGGCTTCGACAAACGACAAACCTCAACCGGAAACAATTGGAAATTAAAAAAAAAGACGATCAGTAGAATTTGGAGTGCAAATTTGGATTAAATGAAACTGAAGGAGAGATTGCAAATAAACAATCACATAAAGAAAAAATGAATTCTTTCAGAAAACCTGAAGAAACAAGTGCAGGTTTGATGAGAAAGGGAAACAACTGGTGTTGAAGTCCAATGAAACCGAGTTACGTAAGCACTGCTACGTCTACGTAAGACGCAAGAAGAAGAATAGCTTTTGTTGACTGTTGATATTAGCTGATGTGTATTTTTTTGTGGATTTTTTTAAAAGGAAAAGCTTGTAAATTGAATCTTTATGACGAAATATATACAGGATGGTTCGTAACGATCGTCTGAGACGTTTTTTTTTGTTAATTTGCATCTATTAAAATTATCAAAAGGAAAATGATATCGTGTATCACCACTTATCCATCGTACTATCCCGTTTGGGCGATTGTTTTCATACCGGGCTGCGCACCAAATGAAAACCAAGACATTATCATATGATCTCTATAGACGGCCGAGACATTTCTTTATTTTGCCAATTTTTTTTTTTTTTCTTTTAAAATGTTTGCTTATATAACTTATATTTTCACAAATATCCCATGAATCTTCGAGGTTACAACAAAACAAAAAGCCTCCAACGTCCGCAATGACGAGATGCGGCAGGGTTTCTTGTTCTCTTTACTTACATCTACCTCCAATTCGCCGCACTCGAAAGATTCCCACGTGGTGGAAACCTGTCCACGCCGCGGCCGGTGGCCATCAGGTGAGTTTGTTGTTAGGAAAGGAACGTGGACGATGAAGGCGAAGAAGAACTACGCCGGAGAGGTGACGTACAAGACGGAGAAGACGACTACGAAGAAGAGGAAAGGGGATCTTAACAGGCGAAGAAATAAGAAGAAAGATGTCGGACTAATGATCAAATATCCGGTATGCGCTTTCTTAGTTCTTAAACCGACTTGCTTGGAGTGGATTAGATGGTCTGGTATGCGAGTGAAGAAGCTAGTTGCTGGATGATCGGTGGTGGGGATGGCGATTCAGGAGGTCACCAGTGCTACGCAATATACTGGGTGTTGGAGTGTGTAGTAAAAGTTTGCTGAAAATCTAGGAATTTTTGGGCCAAGGTTTATTTTGTTTGTTTGCCATTGAAATAAATAATGATTTTTCACCGATTACAGCGCCATCTAGGAAATTAACAAAAGAACTTTTCAGATAAAAGTTACCTATTCTAAATTTTCTATTAAATTCAAGGCTTTTCTTGACAATTTAATTTTTTTTTTCAAATATTTTTTTTTCATCGGGTATACTAACAATTAACAATAACAACAACGTTTCAAAAGCTATTGCGCCAAGAGATTCTAACAAAAAAAAAAAAACAGGTTACCATTGCAACGACATCAATACTTCTATTGTCTAGAAATTAAAACATCCACTTCACTGTTTTGCTTGAAATAATTGCATGTAACGCGTTTAACTTCTTTACAAGAAAGTGTAATGGTTGCATCTCACCTACATGACTAAATATACACATATCGCTGTTCCATAAAAAAAAAAATAACATCGTTGAAGCAATTAGGGGCAATTTTTCTTCCAAATGAGATCGTTGTCACCTAGTTTCGTGCATTTCACAACAAACTTAGCGTCTTCGAAGGTTCACATAACATAATCTAAATTAAATTGTTTATAAAACGAAATACCTCGAAGACGTTTCTGTAATTCGTGTCAATCTATTGGTGAGCCACTAAAGCACCATAAGTTATAAAGCAAATATTGAATCGATATTTTTTTCAACGTATATTGTGACCTCGCCTGAAAAAGCCCGTGTGTACCCAAAAGATTTTGTAAGTACTGTTATGTCTACATAAGACGCGAGAAGAAGAAGAACTTTTATTGACTGTTGATATTAGCTGATGTGTGCGTGGATTTTTTTTTAAAAGGAAAATCTTGTAAATCGAATCTTTACTACAAGGTGATTCACAACGATGACCTAAGATGACATTTAAAGTTTGCATCTCAAAAAAAAAGTTATCCTGTATCATTATTTATCCGTCGTACGGCCTTGTTTGAGCGATCTCTTTCGTATCAGATTGCTGGTGTGTGGAATTCCGCACCAAAAAAATTAAATTAAGACGTGTTTTCGTAGCATTGTTTTTGTAACCATGGAAGACGTGAAGAGCAATAATTTTTTGCGGAAACTTCAGGAATTATTCAACGCCTTCAAGCACTGTTTGGTGAATCTGCAGAATGTAGAAGTAATGAGAAGAAGTTTTAAAACTGGTAGAACACGATCCACGCAATGGTCGCCCGAGTACGTTGGTAAATCAAAGAAATATTAATGCCGCGAAGGACCTACTAAAAGAAGCCAGGCGAACGGCTATTTCGCGCGTGTATGCGCAGGAAAAGGCACACGATAAATTCGTAATATCTTACCTGATTTTTTGGGCGTAGGCAAGGTTTCAGCCCGCTGGGTGCCAAGACCGGAACAGGTCTGAGACTTGTCATCAACTTCCAGAGCTATTAGCCCTTTACGATGATGAATTTTGACAACGGGTAATAACCACATGGATTCTTTATTTCAATCCCAAGATCAAAAGTCAACCCAGAAAATGGCGTAAATCGGAAGAAATTTCGAAAGAAAGCTGATGCTTACTGTATTCTGGGATTGGGAAGAATTGCTCTTTGCTCCTTTGTCTGATCTTTGATTAATCATCAGAATATGGTGTGGAGTGTACCGACACGTTGGTCTTTGTAGGGATATATTTCTTTAACACTAATAATCATTCATCAGCTTATAATAATCTATTCCCCAACTGTACTTACGTCAATTCACAGTTATATTTTATAACGCATTAAAGGAATTTCTTGAATAGCGGATATATATTTAATAGAATCAATCGTCTAATGTCCAATTAAAATTTTAATGTAATAATATAGTAATATAGAAACGTATTTAACCTTAAATTAGGACAAAATTAATTGAAATACACGCTTTTTTCTAAGAAATATAACGATGTAATTTTAAAAATAAATAATAAAAAAGAACGCAAAAATTACTTCATAAAAATCGCTTTTATCTCGGCGATAAACGCACCTCAAGAATACCTAAACTCGATAAATTAAATAGAAGGGGCTAGGAACATTCGTAGAACGAGATGCACGACATCAACAATTAAACTCTATCGATAGCTAAGCTGAAGTCAGTGCTCTTGACTAAAGGGAAAGTTGTAGAGCCCGAGGCTTCTACCTACTTTATACATGTGTACAACTTTTCATATACACAATGAGATGTTGTATGTTTCGTCTGCTCAATCGCGAGGATCATTTGGGTATTGAGAATTATTTATACAGGCTGTCCTATAATAGAAGATGGATCGGTTCTAGAAAAAATTTACATTTTTTTGCACGGTCACGTAATACCTCATTCGTTGATGGACTCTTTTGTTTTCGCATCAGGAGTGCTCCTTCTTCTTGTGCTTCGTTTATCAATTATCTGATTGCTTATCTTCAGTTTCCGCTGAGACATCATAAGCTGATGATTTCAAATAGCCCCAAAGTTCTTCTGTCGGGAAGGTGACAATTAGCAAATCGTTCGCTGTGGACATCTACCCATGTTTGATGCTTTTAATTTAATTTTTAAATAAATAAAATAAATATAACATGTGTGTATTTAGAAATTCATATTGCTCCAAGGGTACCTTTCGCGCATTACAAGAACTAACAGGAGAGAGTAACAGGATGGGGAATTTTTATTTTTTTGTAACCGTATGTATGGCTGAATTTCGTCATCAGTTTTCCCATTTTGCAGTATCAAAATATTGATTTATATCGAGGACTTTTTCGCTGCTAAATTTTTGCGAAACTGGTGCAGTAAATTGCGAACCCGATGGTAGCAAACTCAAGAACAGAATTGCTGAAATTATTGCGGATTAGGGGAGATTCATCTAAAAAGCTCATTAGAAAGCTCCCACAAGAAACTAATTTGTCATAATATGATACTTGCCTTAGAAAAGAAAAAAATTCAAATAAAATTCGTGTTGTTCAAGAACTCAAGCGCATTGATCACGTAGTGAAAGTGCAATCCTGCAATTGGTATGAATGATGATAAGTCCTCCTGCTCAGATAAAAAAGCTCGGCTCCACCTTAGTGGTTTTATTAACGAACAAACTCTGCGAATGTTGTCCAATGAAAATGCTTAAAATGACACAGAAACCATTCCGTTCCGAAAAAATTGATATTCGGACAGCAACTTCTTGGAAAAGAATTATTGCCCTATTATCTTTCACGAGACGGTAAAAGCAGGGAGATATCCTTTTTCTTGCGACGTATGGATTTTTCCACAGCCCATAAAGCACTGTAAAAAAATTAACTTCTTACATGAATATTTTGATAGCCGTGTTGCCGATTTTCCTCCTTGTTCTCCCAAATTATCTTGAATTACAATTACTCCACACACAGGACAAAAACTTACCAAAGAAATTCAAAATGTTTGTCACCCGATAACACATCAGCGCGTCGTCAACGCATTTAACAACGTCAAACGAAGAGTGAGAATTTTTATTGAAATTTTCGAAGACATTTTCTGGTGCTAGTAGATTGTTCTTTCTATTAAATTTTGAGCATCCAAAGGAACTAGCACCCTTCTTTAGAATTGAAGGGTTGGATGCAATAACCAGATAGGTCCACTTTTCATCAAAATTGGGATATTTGGGATTATTGGATACGACGCACAAAATTAGCCCGATGGTTTGGTGCAAGAATCAGCCAGCTCATGTTGAAAGTATGGGCGCTGGCTATTCATTTGGAACTGCTCGATTTCTTGTTTTCTCCAAGAACAAAGCTGTTCCCAGATCTACCTAGTTGTTGCCCTGAACTGCTGACAGCTGTTGTTCGATAGAATAGAGACGAATAATACCGAGTATTTTTCGTTAAATAATTTATACGCGAGATGATTTTATGCCACAATAAAAACTTTGCTCCTTTTAAAAAAAAAATATATATAAAATTAACGAAGGTTAAAAATTTCGATTTCAAGACATTCAAAACAATAGCATTTAGAGATAAACACAAAGAGAACAAAAAACAATCCGAAAAGCCGCTATTTCCGGGACCGCATAATAAATCGTATAACTCAAAAAAGAAAAGCTAAAGTATATTGGGTAGGCTAAAACGTGGCATTACCAAAAAACTGGCTTTTGCAGATCTCTAATAAGTGCTGTAGACATCAGTATATATGAGAAGGATAGCAGAAATAACCAAACATGATAAGCTAACAAACGAAGAAATCAGAGAGACATTAAAACAAACACCAATAATGAAAAAAATAAAAAGCAAGCAGCTGAACTGATTTAGCCATGCAGTAAAAATGAAACAAAATAAACTAGTTTATATAAAGAATAACAGAGGCAAGAATAGAGAGAAAAAAAAAGAGGAGAACCAAGAAAAACATCGATGCGGAGAATAAAAGAGATAGGTTTGAAGACGCAAACAACAATGCAGCATATGGGAGGACTGGCCAGAGATAGGAAGAAATGAGTGAAAGATGGCCGAGGATACCAGCAAACCCGACACATTTATGGTACCAAAGTCTCGAGAAAGAAGAAGAAGAAATAGAGCTGGTAATTACAATGTATCCCGCAAAGATTTTCTTCTTTACTCGCTTCTTTACCGCTGTTATTAAATTATTTCTCTGTACAACTACCTGGCTTTTAGCGTATTTTGTGTCTCAGTCACGTCGTCGCTTTGGCCATCAAAATAAGTTCTTTCTCAAAAATCAAAAGAAAATAAAGAAACCTTATAAAATAACCCGAAGAATTATTTCTTGAATTTTCGCCTCACGTTTACCAAACACCCAGCATACAGCGTGCTACATATATTAATTGCGAACTCGGTTCGATCTCGGTTCTTTCTTACTTATTTCAACGAGTCTCCGATCTAAAGGCTTCTCCTTCTATGCGGTACGCTGTTCCTGTCTCTTTTTCTTTAGGTCAAGAGAAGCTTAGATATTGCGGCGTTGGCATTAGAGCAAACGTAATGCGCGATAAATGTACAGGTAACGCAAGCAACCATCTACATTGCGGTTTTCCGTCGATTTTGCTAAATGTTAAAGGTATCACCGCGAGCCAGACATAATTTCGTAACGAACTGTTGCTTAACAAATGGAATGTTATACATGTATTTACAGTTCTGTAGCTCGGAATGGATTTTATAATAAAATTAATACCCACAAAGTAAAAAAAAAAACGCATTTAGACGACCTCAAATACATTTTATTAATATCGAGAATTAATTTTTACGTACAAATCCCTAAGACGAAGCACACGGAAGCCCATTTTCCTCATTATTTTTTAACCTTCCCCTGGTTAGCTACGGCTTCGGTGGCTTGCCTCACCGCGTCCGCGTCCCCGAGAAATTTCCTAGTTGGATACACCGGCTTTAAAGTGTGGACATCAAGGACGTATTGGAACGGTACACCCGTAGGCAGATTCACACCCATGATTTCTTCATCGCTGAGGTTCTCCATCTTCTTAACGATGCCTCTCAAGCTATTCCCATGGGCTACAATTAACACCTTTGTCCCTTTCCTGATCTGGGGCAATATGGTTTCCTCCCAGTAAGGCAGCGTTCTTTCTAAGGTGAGCTTTAAGGATTCGTACATTGGAAATTGAAGCCGTGGTGGATCGTCATGGTATCTATGATCGTGAACTATGGTTTTATAGTAGGGATGATCTGGCTTCATACCGGGTGGTGGAATATCGTAGCTACGTCTCCATAACCTCACCTATTACACACAATAAGCAAAACAATTGAGCTGCATGGGGCTTATGCACCGCCAAGTTAGATACAAATGAAAGAACGTGTTACCAAGCCTATTTGTTTCAACATTTTACAAGAACAAAAAACGTGAAATGATTGGTCGTCAAGATAAGAATCCTAAGCATACAGCATAAGCACTCAAAAAAATTTTTGAGTTTTTTGAGCATTCTTACATTAATGAAACGGCCATCGCAGATCGTGAACCCAACACTGTTAAACTGATGCGGAACCATTTAAACCAAGAAATAACCTACCTTATTTTCACCGAACTCCTTCGCAGTTTGAGCCTTATTCAATCCTGTCAACGCTCCGTAATGTCTCTCGTTCAACCGCCACGTTCTGTACACAGGGATCCCTCTATGGTTGATGATGCCTTGGATGATCTTCAGTGTATCGATGGCTCTGGTCAGGACGGAGGTGAACGCGTTGTCGAAACAATACCGCAGCTTCCTAAGAGTATAGCCGGCTTGTTCGGCCTCCATGATGCCTTTAGGCGTCAGTTCCGCATCGTACCAACCGGTGAACAAATTTTTTGCGTTCCATTCGGACTCGCCGTGCCTCACCATCACCACCCTGATGACCTTCTGGTGTTTGGGCTTCTCGCACTTGCGCTCCTTCTGGTGACATATCAACGTGCGCGCTAATTTCTGACCGGTCGGCTTTATACGCAAGAATTTTGATGGGCGCCACATGACAACTGATTCGAGAGATTCGGTCACTTTGAATTTTCGATGTTCGAAGATCTGACGTTGCCGAATGACAGGTACGTCGTCGTTATGGTGACTTGTCTATAAGAATACGGCTTTATCTTCTATCGCGGAATGAACCAACCTTGAACGCGATTTCCGGAAAATAAAAAGGAATCGAAATAATTGGTTCATCATCTGGAATTTAGCGTAAATGCGACGTAGCATTATCATTAAATAAATTTGTAGCACGCATAGCCACTCCCTTGATAATAGGGTGATTCCCCCTTCCACAACTTCTTGCTGTCTCAAATCCCTCAAAATCACATTCATCAACGCTCTTCGGCCAAAGATTATTTCTCCAGAGGTTGTCTTGGTAACCCCTTCAAACTTTTTCTCGATCGTCTTGAGACAAGCAACACTCTGGATCTAATATATCAACTCTCTAATAGCACTATTGGTTCTTTCAGTCGCCTTAAGACAATGCTCGAAGAGTGCTTTAATGTAGAGATTCTTGAAGTTAGAAGTATTGTACGACTGGAACTTAATGGATTTAAATTCTTCAAAGGGGTCTTGAGGGGTCAAGCAAGACCATGAAGTGGCCACGAAGAACCAAATATATTTATTTTTAAGCTTTGTTGTTGGATCTTCACATCACATTTAACCTGCTCTTCTGGACTTTACACTTCTTGAAGCCTCAGAATGGTAAATAAATGAATAGGCACATAATAGCAGCGTGAGATGGTCTTTATCTTCTTTGCTGCTTCACCGTGTCTCACAAACACTGTAGATGCCAGCTCTTCTCTTAAACTTTAACTAAAGCCACCCACAGCATTCTTTAAATACTTCTTTTTCTACGATCCTGAAGTTTTCTTGACGAAGTTAGTTTTTCGTTTAACAACCTTTTAACATCATGGAGAATACTTAGATTTTCGCTTTCTTTGAAGCATCTCCTGAGTCCTTGTCATTGTTCTTGAGGACAATCTAAACCGTTGATGTAGACTGATTGTTTTTAAAACGTAAGAGTTAAGTGGATATTGAACCTCACGAATTTCAAAAAGGTTTCTCCATACTTTCTTCGCGTCATCTGTTCTTGTAAAATGTTCAAATAGACGTGCCTTGTGAAGGTTCTCCGACTTTGAATAAGATGCAAATGGTGCAATATTCAATGTTTTTCGCGCAGAATAGGTGAAAGTATGGAGACGCAGCTATGACTAGCTATGAAATTAGAACCTCCCTGCTTTAAAACTACGTTACCCCAGATCAGAAGAAGTACAAATGTGTTGGTTGTAGCCCGTAACAATAGCTGAGGCATCGTTAAGAAGATGGAAAAGCTCAGCAATGAAGAGATTATGGGTGTCAAAAATACCAAGAAGAAGCTTGCTCTATTTTAAAAATTCATTTTATCAAATCAAAAAATTCTAAGCAAAAAATAATTTTGTGGTTATTGTTTCTAAGCATTTTCTGATGTGTTCTGCAAAAAATTCTAGATAATTAAATATACTTCTTACGAAACCCTTTCTCACTGTGCATAAAGAGGAAAATGTGGAAGAAATGAAATATCTAGAGAGAACAAATGAAAAAATTAAATTTCAATGTGCTACCCCCTTTATCGTAAAGGTGTGGTTTTAGTATCTGGATTTCGACACGATTTCAGAGCTTTTCTTTGCCCGGGATCGCTAATTGTTGATTTAGTTTATTTATAAACTCACTTCTACCCTTGCGTTCAGCTCCCTCCCAAGAGGCGGTAAGAAAAAGAAAATTATATGCTGCATAATTGCAACATTAATATTGCTTCCAATGTAGATTCATTTAGCCTTCTGCGACGTGCTTATATTTGGAAAATGACCGTTCTACATCTAGTGAAATAATATTTTCGTGTTGAAAATCCTTCATCTCATAGCTTTCACTATTGCGTGTGTCACTTATACCTTTGCTTATAAATCGCATTTTCTGCAGATCCGGATTTTTATTGAGAGCGGTTGTAAATTTCTGTGATACGTGATGTCAAGTTTTCCAAAGCCGTTTCCATCTTATCGAGAGTGTTAAGTGCAAGTAATGCGTTATTTTGGAATTTTCCAAGAGATTCTCCAACAACTTTTCGCGAATTTCCGCTATATCTGCTTCAATTTGATGATCCGAAAACAGTTCTTGGCCTATTTTAATAGCTTCAGAATTTTATGGTTTCTATGTCGAAATAAAATATTTAATTTATATTAATATATTAATTAATTATTTATTTATATTAATTAAATTAATAGCATCCTTTATCGCTTGCACTGTAATTTCTGTCTTCGTATTTATAAGACGTTTTCTCCACAAAAAAAAACATCGGCCGACCTTACACGTTCTGCGCCGCTGCGTGCCAACAAAAATCACCACCTCTAGTTAAAAATAGCAAGTGCACAGAAAAAAATTTTTTGCTTTAGGTGTCCCATTGGTTAAATAAAAATAGCGACTTGGGTTGTATTCTTTTATTATAAATCTCGTTTTATATCGTATCTACAATACACAATATATATACATTTATCTCATATAAATCTATATTATGCATGTTCCAGTACTAATTTACAACATATCTCAGTAACCAACTTTTTAAAAAAAGATATATCTATATATATAAGTACATCGAAAAGTGAAGGAAAAATATTTTCCTTTTCAAGAATAAAAAAAAAATAAAAAAAAAATCGTAAAAATATTTTTCCTTTCTCTTCAATATGATACAAAAGAAAAACAAATTACATATCATTTATACACCGGCATTTCGTAAAATAATGACAAAATTCATATTTCCAATCCGAAAATGTGAAATTACAAACTAAATCGCTCAGAATATAAACTTAAACATATAAAAAAAAAACGAAACAAAAATAATATCAATATACAATCGTCTATTTGATATTTATCTACATTATATGAACGTATCTATGCACATACTGTGATTATTTGGTTTAATTGCTTGCGTCAAAAAACCCGCATAGCTTCGTGTAGAACGTAGTCCAAATGACTTTTTGTACTCTATTGTCGGTTTTTTTTTTTTTTTTTAGGCTATATTTTGCATCGTCAAGGCCGTTCAAACAACAATTTGTCGAATTCTATGCTTATATATGTGAATCTGTTCGTAGAAAAATGAGGTCGCGCAGAACAGGTTCTTTTCTAATGATGTCTTGTAGAATTAACATTTTTCATTTGCATAAAGGAAAATCACACAGCTCTGAGGACTCATTTAGATCTTACTGCAAAATTTTATGTAAATCACCGAAATTATAATAAGCATTATTGAGAATATCCGTGTATTACGTTTAAATAAATGCTTTAATTTTTATATGAGGCGGAGGTATTGTAATTCTCAATATTCCCGCACGGTACACAATCCAAAATCCACGTTATAGCCAATAACCATGAATAATGATGATATTTTAAAATACACGATAACCCCCGAGGCCGAATCTGGCCCCTTTTATGGCTGCTTAAAATCTTTTATGGGGATTCAAAAAAATTTATTGATATTGCCACCGAGCGACATGAAACCTCAATTATAATTTTCCTTTTTATTTATTTATTTTTTTTTTTTGATTATTTCTTTGATGGGAACATTCTCCAAGACCCAACCCGAGAGGAAATTGAATGAACCAACTTAAGAAAGAACCTTCGGAACACTGATTGTGAATTACTTGAATAGAAAAAAAATAGTTGCTTCCTCCGACAAATTCAGCCTTGAATTTATTTATTTATATCATGTTAACATGTTCATCTGTTTTATAAACAAGGAACGAGCTAGAAATGTAATAAAGAAAAAACAAGGTCAGCCAATTTGGGTACGTTTATGATGGTGTTAATTGGTTGGTTGCACAAAAATTGTGTTACTTTTGTTTATGGTTAAAACTGGTCAGAAAATCATTTTTTTTTTATAATATCGCCAACGCAATTAAGCATCAAAATCTATAATTTTTTTGTAAATTTTCCCAACAAAACTCCAAAGATTTACACATTCAAACCACTTGAACCGTTGTATACGCACTAAAAGTGACTTTCTTGTCGTTTTTCCTCTTGATATTCTCCTCTTTCTTGATCACACTCTTTAAATTATGTTCCGAATTCAACTTCTGGCTCAATTCGTTCAAGCTGCCCCATCTGGTGCTTTCAGATTTTCCCAGATCCATAGGTTCGCATCGAGCTTGAATGGTTCCGTTGAATTCCCTCAGTTTCCCCGACATTCCAAATAAACGGTTCGAAATTTGATTGTTCGCGCTTGGCAACGTTGTCAATAACATGGGTTGGTACCTCCTATGATACATGGGCGAATTGCTAATCGTCGTATCTATGTAGCGGTAAGCCATTGGGGTGAAATTCCTCGTTTCGCTGCGGCTTCTTTGACTTTTGAGTAGTCTCGGAACGGAATTGGTCCAATTCTCCAAATTCACCTTGCTCCTGGTCAATGTGCCTTCCTCGGCGAACTTTTTGGGTTCGCTATATTTGAATTGTTGGTAAGTCGTGAGCTTGGGTTTGACGTTTCCTAGGATGTGGAAAGCTCTGTTCAGTTTTTGATCGTGTGGGGATGGAATCTTCTCTTCTGGATCAATTTTGGGCACGTTGATTCTCACGTATTCCCCTTTCAAGACGTCTTTTTGTTCTACTGGCGGTTCTGGAGCTTTCCCTTTTATTTTTCTACGTCTTTCAGGCTTTCTTCCTGTTGATAGATCCTCAGTTGATTTCCAAACTTTCCGCAAATCATTTTCATTCGAATCAATTGCGTTATCAACCAGTAAAGCTGTTGGTGTGGATTTGGATTTGGCGGGGTTCTTGAAATCAGGGGCGTTGATGCTGATTATACTTGTTGGCTCATAATTATCAGGCAGTATAAGATTGCAATTAGGCTCTCTTGAAATCTCAATATGCGTCACGCCATTATTATCAGTCCTTTGAAGCAAATTGAATTTGTTACTGTTATTTTTGTTACTGCTTATAGATTTCGAGTAAATTTTTTGATTGGTCACCGCTTTTAACGCGTTGAAATTCACGTAGAACTTATTCAAAACGTCCAGGTCGTTAAACTTAAACACTAAAACTTCATCTTTAACCACGAACAGTAAAAGATTGGGGCATTTCACGTCCGCGTAACAGACGCAGTTGACTAGATTAAAGCTTTCGTTGGTATTTACACTTTTCGGCGGATTTTTCGGGCCGCCGGAGTCCACCTCGTCTGAATCCGAGCACGCACTACCGTTGGCGCTGTCGGTTTCCGTTTTAGGCACCGGATTCTCCAACTGGTTATTCGTGAAGCTGTCATCGCTCGAGACTATCGACAGACTATCGATGTCCGATTCGAAGCCTTCGTCTGAGGAGGTGGATTTGAGGCTTGTGACGAGCGGTTGGGATACCAGAACTAGATCGAGCTGGCAGGAATGGAGCCTTAAGTCGTATTCCGGTAGGGGCGGCTTCTTCAGCTGGGATTTTTCGACGATGGTGGTGAGTGAAATTGAGGCGCTTTCTCTTGATAGGAGCGTTGCGATTGTCATTTTCGAATGTCATTATCTGTAACAAAAGAGAGGGGAATCCGTTAGAATTTTGGTTTGGTAAATATATTAATTAATTGGGATTAATCGCAAGAAGGTTAAATTTTTTCGGAAGGGAAACAGCAAGAATGCTCCAATAATTAAAATTGGTTCCGGCTGCAAAACCTGAACTGAAGCTATTAATTTTATTGAGCCGAGGACTTCCAAGTTTTGAGTACAATCTGAGCAAAATCTTTCTACAAACAGCTTTCCAAAAGGTTTAAATTATAATTTTTTTCAGTGTTTCTAAGCATCTTTTGCTATTGGCAATGGCCCAATGGATCCCATGAAAAATTTTACAATTTAACACCAACTATATCAATGAAGTAGAAAAATCTCGTGAGATTGATCCAAATTCAAGTTTGATTTGTTTCCCGAACATCCAAGAATATAAAGACCAAACAAAGAAGAAAAAAAGGTAATACGATACGATTCCACGATAAAGAAGACATCTTAGCAGCTACATGTAAATACGCATGTACCTAGCATCGAAAGCAAAACAAGACGAGCAAAAGGCAAACAAGAGGGAAAAATGCAGATTGCTACGTAAGAGACGGTAGGCTGATGAGATCTCCCTGAAACCTGTTTAAAACACTTCGTTTTGGGTGTTATGAACGCATTCCGCAGCTTGAGAATGGTCGACCACCGCCGATGTGGAGAACATATTACGACCGATCTGTTTACTTTATCGCTTTTTTACGACTGCGACCGACCTTGTTCCGTGTTTCTCTTATTTCTGTACTTTTTTTTTAGCGGATTTAAATGCGATTGGCCTGAATCCGTAAAATTTGAAGGAGTTAAATTGCGCGAATTTCTTGATGTGGGTCTCTACGCATGCGTTCTATTTATCTGAACCTACAAGCGAAATAATGCAGAAAAATAATTTAATTTTTTAATGAAATGAGGAAGTTATCTTAATTAAATATCTAATTTCCCAAACATAAAGAGGCAATAAGGTGAGATTCTTATCATTTGGATGAGGCTATAACCAAAATTAATATTTTTTGCTCTCTCAAACACTCTGTATCATGCGTACAGGATATTCAGTAGCTGGCTACTACTACTACTACTAAAGTAGACCTAATTTTTGGGTAAAAGTTCAACCCAAAAATTAAATCTACTTTAATCTCACGAAGTCTGCGTAGCCAGCTACTGAACATCCTATATGCATGATACAGAGTGTTT
>LR736904.1:1164972-1180080 GCA_902654985.2 Oryctes borbonicus
ATAAAGCGATATCGGACAACTGGAACTATAGAAAATCGTGTTCGTCCTGGAGCATCTACGAAAACAACAAAAGCTGAAGATTTGAGAATTGTATTAATAAGCAAATGCAATAGAAAATTAACAGCGCCACAAATAGCAGCCGAAGTCACTCGCGGCCGTGAAGAACAAGTTTCGGCGAGTACGGTAAAACGTCGACTTCGAGAAGCGGACCTTCATGGGCGCATTGCCATTCGAAAACCCTTATTACGTCGGGGCAACAGGGCAAAACGGCTACAGTGGGCCCGTTCTCATCTAGATTGGTCGTTAGATGATTGGAAACACGTGCTTTGGAGTGACGAGTCAAAGTTTGAGGTTTTTGGGCAAAATCGACGAGTTTATGTCCGAAGATCTAAAACTGAAAAGTGATCCCGAACTGCATTGTGCCTACAGTGAAGCAAGGACGTAGTTCTGTGTTAGTGTGGGGATGTTTCTCCTTCGCTGGGACGGGGGATTTATGCAGAGTGCAGGCTGTAATGAAGAAGGAAAATTATTTTGCAATACTCCAGAATCATGCAGTGCCATCAGGATTCATGCGTAACAACGACCCAAAACACACTGCGTTAGTGTGGAAGAACTATCTAAAGGAGCAAGAAGAACAGTACACCCTGAAAGTAATGCCATGGCCCCCACAAAGCCCAGATTTGAACCCGATAAAGTTGTTGTGGGATGAACTGGACAGGAGGATCCGAAAAATATGCCCAACTTCACAAGAACATTTGCGGAATATTCTGCAACATGAACGGATTAATATTCCACAATCCGTTTTAACAAAACTTATCGAAAGAATGCCTAGAACAGTTCGAGCGGTGATTAACAGCAAAGGAGGTTTTTTCGATGAAAAAAAAAATAATGTTCAGTTTGTTATATTAGGCCAGAATAACTTTTTATTTATTTATTTTTGTCTCTTTTACCTGTACATACAATAAAATTGCATTTTGTTTTTAGTTTCGTTTGTTTCTGTAACCTTTTCATGTTTTTTACCAACCGACCGAACTTCTCTGAACGGCAGTGTACATAGCGCGAGCTCTGAATACGTATCTACAAATACCTAGATACTTAATTTGATGGAAAATTATATACCTGCCTTTATATATCCGTTACGTTATGGTTAGAATTAAATTTCCAACATTCATCGTAGAAAGTACAACTTATAATTGTAATAATTCTAATTCACATCGGTTTATCCAGACATAGAAGTATCATAGTGAAACAGATGATGTATGTAATATTAAATAAAGAACCTGAACGCGGCAGCGGGAAATGTTTTACATATATATCTTTTCGATGTATCAACCATAGAATGTTTAATAAGGAACAATTTCCTGTCGCTGTTATTATATACTAATATAGAGTTATAATTTGAAAATAGAAAACAAGAGATATTTTATAGATATTATATAGCTATCTAGGATATATAATAAGTTCGAGAAAGTTAATAGCATATCCGATTTATGCTATATTAGCAACTTTCTTCTTAATTTTTTCGACAAACATTTGTTTAAACGCATATTAAAAAAGATTAATTTAACAACAATAATTATTAACAATGTTAATCCATGAATTCCCGAAAGAATTTTTCCGAATTAACCAAATAATTCATACGAAGATGCTCTATGATAAATATCTGTGTTAAGAGAGACAACGAAATTATTTTGCATTGTGCGCAACTAAACAATAGGATTCGTCGAACTCTTTTGACGCGAATCACTTTTCGCCAAGCCACGTTCCACGTTTGGAGCAAACTCACAATTGCCGATGGGATTGAGTCGAAGCCTTGCCATGATAGTAGAAAATTCTATCTCTGCGCTAAGTGGATACTTTTTCTCTCTTAGTCCCTTTATTGTAATTCCCTTTCTTCAAATAATCAATTACGGCTTGCGAATCCCAAAAAAGTCTTCTTCTTCTTTGGTGCAGGCTTGCCGGGAAAAACTGATTTTGCCGGCAGATCTTAGGTTTAGGTTCAATTCCGCAGATTGCGCTTAAACATGTCCAAACATTGCTTTGAAGTTATCGCGTAATTCCATTTTTTTGCTCAATCATCAACAGATAGCTTCATCGCGCTCAATTTTTTCGCGAAGGACATTCAATTGAGATGCTTATTACGGTAGAAATCTGCGAAATCTTTGCCGGGCGTAGTCACCTCAATGGGACGATTTAGCCGCTCCTCATCAAAGACGTGCGTTCTGCTAAGCTTAAATTCACTGAATTCACAGTACCTGCTGATAGTTATCGAAGGCTCATAAACAACCAATCCAAAAAATAAAAATAAATCGAATTCTACAAATATATCAACTTGCTCACTTTCAACAGCTCCCAAAACAACATTAATCGATAAATCTCTCGCAAACGCTTACAGACGTCAACTATCGTACCATCCTTGTACGGTGAAGAATGTCCCGGGACTTTAGTGTTTGTCCCAATATCCCACAGTCCTTACTTCATTATTGGTTATGGCTCTCCAGCCCAAAGAATTGAACAACTTAGACAATGTAAGTACTAAAATTGAGTTAATGCAGAGAGTCACATGTTTTTGAAACGGGGTACTGCTCGCTGGGTGCGTGCCGCGGTGATATTCCGTTGTCGTCTTCTGTAAACTTCCACGCTCGATTTAATGGCCGCTACTCGTCAACAAATTTTTGAAATCAATAAAGAGACTTTAATAAATTTAACAAACTTTAACAATAAGCCGCGTCATGTCGTTGGTTAAAATAAAACTCGACGTTTCGCCCACAATCGCATGGGGCTTCTTCAGGAGAGTGGTGGCAACAGTTAGCACGGTAACTCAACGTGTGAACAACGCCAGAGGCGAAACTAACTGAGCGCCATACGATTGTGGGCGAAACGTCGAGTTTTATTTTAACCAACGACATGACACGTTTAGTTTCAACTGACTCTGGCCGTGGAAGCCTACATTTTTATTTTAACAATAAGATTTGGAAGGCCAGAGTGAAAAACTGTATCCAAACCAATGAGTGTCACTTTTACAAGCTGATATCTTCCTTCTGAAACGTTTTAGAAAACATAACGTCTTTCCAAGATTCATGAAAGTTGGCCCTTCCAGCGATTTGTAAATAAAGAAAGCTTGTTGTTGAATTATATTATTTTGTATTCCGTATAAAAGATCGATTAACAATCTCTCAAGAGCTTTACCTATTGTGTTAAGCAATTTTTCAGGCATCTGGGAAACTACCATTTTTTTAAGGGAATATCAAATGTTGCTAGTATAGGCACAATCAACACTTGGGAAGAAAAATAGGAAGAATGCCATCTGGTCCAGTTCCTTTTTTAATATCTAAATTTAACAAGATATTTTTAGTGGTTTATTAAACCTATAATTGGAGAAATAACGAATGCAAAAATTAGGAAAAATCGATGAGAGCAAATAGAGCAATCCTTCGCTAATTACCATCCTCACAATCCAATGACTTTGTTTGCTATTAATTTCACCTTATAAACAACATGTCGCCTTGTGTTAATAAACCGTAACCGCATAAAAAAAACTTCCTATAATTTTTTTTACGATTCACATCTATTATTTTAGTCATTATAGGACTTTCTATTGAAATAGAACCATATACATTCCATTAACAATAGCGCAGCCTATGCCTAATTACATACTAAATACATGCATGAATCCTTCTTGTCTGATAGTGAGTGTATTTTCCATTATATTAGAACTTATCTACGTGCTTCAGAAAGCTCATTTGCATTGCGTAATACGAGGGAATCAATTAGATAGTGCGGCGTTCGAAACAGGAACTCCCATGAGGCGAATTGGAAAGAATTGGACGTTTCTGAGTTATATAATCCAAATAATAAGCTATCCGCGATATATAATTAGATATGTGAATAATACAATGGTGTGTTTAAATTGAAGAGATGAAATAAGTCCAAAATATTGCAAATGCTTACGTCAAACAATTTTTTATTTGTCAACCCATTGAAATAAATTTAAATGAAAATAAATTTAATTTAATATGGTGAAAGAAATATGACTATTAGGTTATCTACATCGTTGATTTATAGTGAAATGCCTTGCCCTACATTTTTATTTGATTAATTCTGGCTGTTTGAAAAGGTTACTTTTTATTTTAAAGGTTAATCGATATGTAGATACAAATACGCTCCAGGACAAAATGAGCATAACGACAAAATTAAAGTAACTTCATTAATTGTGATAAAATCTGTTAGAAATCGAGTTTATCGATTTCTTTCCAATTTAATGTGTTTATTGCCGTCTCTATATTTTAGAAATTCGATGAAGTTAATTTTATGATGAACGTACAAATTAAAGATTTTTGGGCTAGAAAAGAATATAAACTTAATTGATCACTTTTTCTAAAAATTCTATAAAATTAATGTTAACTACTTAATTAATTATTTTAGTAAACTTTTATTTTGTTAAATAATTTTCGATAACATTGTATATTACTTTTGAGCAGTATTAAATTTGGAATTTATATAACATATACAAGGAAACGATACGTCACACAATTTTGGGTATATAAATCGCGTAAAGTTTCGTTTCAAAACAAGACATTTCCTGTACGGTAAACAGGTTGAGTTGTTGAAAGGGGGTAACATGAATTCTTTTCTGCACGACAAAGTGCTTGAGCTGTTAAAAATTAAAGATAATCCGCGAAATATGCATAAGTTGAGGGCTTAAAGTTCTTTCCGTCTACCACGCAAACTTCCTTAAGCTGCAGATATTTGAAAATTTATCTTTTCTTTTCCTATAAATAAAAGCAGTAATTAATTTATTTATTTATTTTAACGATTTTACCTGTTTTATTTGATTTATTCGATTACTTTGTTAATTTGTTCTCATTGCGCCGCTTGTAAAGAAAGTCGGTTATTTTTTAACTTTAACTTCCCTATTTATTTTTAATGGTGTTTGGGCACAATAACTAACCCAAGTAGGACGTTAGCGGATGCCGTACTCAACTTCACGGTAAATTAATAAAAAAATAAAATAAATAAATAAATAAAAAAAATTGTAGATCCATCAGTCGAACCAAACTTTTCGACATTTCTCAAAATTAATTCAAACAAGAAATTTATTGTCATCTCGTTTACGAATAGCAAACATTAACAAAATTATTTCTTCGAATTTTGTAATTTTGTTGTGTGTTTGGAAGTAAATCTTTCGAGGAATTTGGCGAAACATAAGACAATGCGAGCAGTAACATTGCACGGTGAGGAATTATATTGCCAATTGGTTTGGAGTAAACCACACTGCAGTAAGTCGTTTGCTTAAACATTTTAATGAAATGGGAACTTATTATAAGGGAAGGCTAGCTTGGTTTTAAGAAATGATCGCGAATTTTCTCATTTCTGCTCGAGCAATCAGAAGAAGCTTAAAAGAACCTGGACTTGTTAGTAAAAGGCCGATAATCGCTTCACTGCTTATTAAAGAGAAAGAAAAGCTAACAGGTTGCCTTGTAATTGGTCTATCCTCTGATAAAACGAGCCTAAAACCTCCTGAAATGAACAAGGCTGACGAATAGGTACCTGGAGAGAGATTTGTGCAATGCATCTCTGAGATTCCTTTTGACTTGGCTAGACTTTTTATTTTTAATGCCTTTCGATTCTTTTGTGGGAGATGGTTTTTTGTTTATGCAAGACAATGTCCGATCTTACGTCGTACGTGGCTGATGTTCATGTATCGTTTATGGGATTGCCACTAAAGAGTTTCGGCAAAAATCCAATGAGACATGCTAAAGAAGAATGTGTAACATCGTGCACCTACACCTACTAATCGGAAGGAACTCAAAAGTGCAGTTTTTAATACAGTAAAATCTTAAGTAATGCAAGTTGTTACTCTTCATTTAGCTTACATTAAATTATTTTAACAAAAAAAAATTTTTTTTCCTAATTCAGTTACATTGATGAATTAATTATCTAGGAGTGTAAGCAGTTATAAGATTAAGCGATATGTAGCGGATGTAGCTAAGCACTCAAGCTGTTGTCGAAATAATAAAATAATCAAATCAACCAAAACCCTAAGATTAAATCCAAATAAAAAGAAAAAGAATCTCCACAGTGCCATCTCATAAATAGGAGCTGCATCAAATTCGTTTTATTAGTAGGAAAGTAATGTTTTATACACGCTGTCGAATTTAGTTACTACTATTCACTCAAAGATAACGTTGTTGCTTTCTGTTTGATTAATTTTAATTTATAAAAATTAAAATATTTTCTATATTTTTTCTTAATATTTCCGTTTTTGATTGACTAAATCTCACAAATATCTTTATTTAATGATCTAATGGCGATATTAATTTAACTACCTGCTATGAATTCGCACAGAATTATCAAGTTTAATATTTAAAAATATACCGGGTGTTCATTTAAAAACTTTTCATTCTAAATTTCTGGAAATCTGGAAATTTATGAAAAAATTCCTGAAACACATAAAAAGTATTATCGAGGGGACAACGTTTTATACAAAAATTGACTCACCCACTTTAACCCCCTATTGCCGAGAACTAGCCGCTTAAAAATCTTAAATGGAAAGGGGTAGTCATTTTAATGGTCTTTCGAAGCAGTACATTTTGGCCTTTAGTTTATTCAAATCGATCGATTCGTTTTCGAGATTTTTAAGAAAATCTGTTGGTTTGGTTTGTCTTCTATTTTTAGCAGCTCAGCCTATTTTAGGAGCATCGGAGCAAAAACTAATAATAAAAACCTTTATAAATTTCTCAAAAACAAGGAAAGCAGATAACCTTATGGTTAAAATCGTAGGCTTCCACGGCCAGGTTCAGTTAATACTAAACGTATTCCGGGTTTGGAGCGTGTCATGTCGTTCTTTATTAAACGAAAAGTCGACGTTTCCCCCAGAATCATATGGGGCTTCTTAAAGCGAGGAAAAGGTGGTAGGGAACAATTAGCACGGTAACTCAGCATGTGTACCATGCCAGAGGCGATTCATACCCCGAAAACGTTTAGTTTTAATCTTATGGTTATTTAAGTTTTAAGTTTTATTTAATGCAAAATATTTGTCATCCTATTTGCTGTTCTTTAGTAAATAAAAATGAATATTTTAGGTACGTCTTTATGCCGATTTTACGTTCGTTGGTTCAATTTTTTACCATTACTTTAATGTCCTGTAAAAAAAATTTAATCAACGAACAAATATTCTGCATTAAACATAACTTAATACTTAAATAACTAATAAGGTTATTTATTTTCCTTGTTTTTAAAAAATTCATAAAGATCCCTAAAGACCAGCTAAAAGTACAAAACAATCCAAACCAAAAGATTCTCTTCAAAATCTCGAAAACGAACGGATCAATTTCAAAAAACTAAATGCCAAAATGTAGAGTTTGAAAAGACCATTAAAACGAGGTATTACTTGATACTCCATTCCATTTAAGATTTTTAAGGGGGTAGCTCCCGGGGGCAGGAGGTTAAAGTGGGTGAGTCAATTTTTGCATAAAAAGTCGTCCCCCTCGATAATACGCGTTTCTGGAAATTTTTCAAAAATTTCAAAGATTTCCAAATTATTTAAAAAATTATTATTAAAAAATATTAAAAAAATTTAGGAAATGGAAAGTTTTCGAATGAATGAACACCCGGTATGCTAGGAATATTAAATCAAACTATAAAATAAAATATATCCTATATTTTATTAAAATCTTCCATATATAAAAAATATTTTACAAAAAAGAAAAAAAAACAGAAAACCACAATTCCAAAAAAAAAAATCTAGTAATAAAAACAATCATTAGACACTGATAGAAGCTTAACACTTAACAAACGTTAGACATTTCACACATTACAATATAGAAAACGGGAAACGGCAGACATTTTTTTCAATATTCTATCGAATTAATTGTTATTTTAATATCATATACAGAGTGTTCGTACTATAAGAAATTAATATTACTTCATAAATATTTTTTGTTTAACAAAAAAAGAAAGTTATTGTCTCTTGTATTCGTTTCAAAGGTGAATATTAGAATTAATAGATGTTAAAATAATTTCTATTAAATACAATAAACAAATTAGATATATATGTTGTATATCTATATCCAATCATCTTCATTTTCCTTCACAAATCTCAAAATTAATAAGGCACCTTCCACATTTCAATTCATTTAAGTTGGCAGTGTTTCGACAGATTGATCTTGAGCATTTTATGTCCTCTAATTATAGTGCATAACCTCAAAATAACTGTCCTTAACTAAATTACAGAGATGTCTTTTCTTCTTTTGGATCCCTCTATATATATTTTTTTAAGTCTTTGCTATATATTTTACATTATTTTTAATCGTCAATATTTACAAGACTGAATGCTTTATAGACTCAATAAGGTTGTACACTGGCAATTCCCACCCTTCCGGAGTTGCTGACGGTGCTGTTGGTCCTATGAAGCATCTCAGTGAAGTGCTTTTTCCCGTTCTTGTCCATCTTCAATTTGGGCTCGGCGTAACTATGTCTATATCCAGCCGAATTCTTAATTTTTTGATTTTTTACGAATTTGGGATCGTATTTAACCTCGCCATTTTTATCTAAGTCCATTGAGGATTTCGAGAAGGCGTACGATTCCCTGTCGAGGCCAGGATACCTCTCACTCTCGGGTAATTCGGCGTAATTTCTCTCTCTGTAATAATCATCATCCGTTCTACTTTCCAAATAGGATCTTCGTTTTAATTCCTTGGCTATTTCGTTCGAATTTTTCTTATGTTCTTCCTCGATTAAATTGAACATCGATCTGCGTTTTGGATCATATTTCTCGTTCCTGTACCTTTCCAACGGCTCCCTGCGATATCTCACTTCGCCACCGCCGATTTCGTTGAGGTTATTCCTCGGCGCTGGTCTAGGTTTGGGCTCTTCGAAATCCTCGTAATACCTCGCGTCCCTTTCGTCGAAATCGAAATACCTATCGCTGCCGTTCCTCTTGTGTTTATCCTTTGGACTGATCAAAGTTTCTTGTCGATATTTCTTTTCCTGTTCGATCCTATCCCTTTCTAACAGCAAAAATTTCTCTTTAGCATCCTTAAACCGGTCCCTAGGAGTAACGTCTTCCGGGGAAGGCGATCTTATGTCACCTCTTCGTTTTGGAGGGTCCTCAAAGTAATCTTGCTGTGAGCATTTCGACCTTAAGGATCGGTCTTTGCCCTCGAAATTCCTGTATTTGTTGTCCTTATCTTCCGGGGGATCGTAGAACCTCATATCGTCAGGGCTGTATTTCTGGCGAGGTTTAGATTCCTCCGCGTGTCTTTCCTTGCTGTACCTATCAGATTTTTTCTCTTCAGTGTAAAATCTCTCATCTCCAGGATATTTTTGCCTCAACTTCGGAACTGGGGCCTTCCTCTCGTCAAAATCCTCATCCTTATAACCCCGTCTATTCTCTTGATTGTAATATCGATCTTTATCGTAATATCTCGATCTCGATCCGTCGATCTCATCGTCGTATTTATTCTTGAGCCTATACTTGATGTTCTCCTCGAAACCGTCGTCTTCCTGATCGTGGTATTTATTATATTTCTTTTCCTGCGTCCTGTAATTGTCGTAAAATTTCAAATCGTCCTTAACTTGCTTTCTACGCTCCTCGAAGTCGTACCTGTCGATCCTCTCCGAGTCGTACCTGCTCGGTTCGTAATATTTCTCGCTCCTTTCGAGGGATTTTTGATGCTCGAGATGTTTGTGCTGCTTCTGGTAATGTTCAGGTTGGTGATCTCTTTCCGTGAACAAGAATTTGCTGTGGAGGATCTTTTCCTCTTCCTTCGTGAGCTTGCCTTTCGAGAATTGTTTCTCCTCGTCGTATTTGAGCAATTTCTGTTCTTGGTATCGCGAAAATCTTTCGCTTTTTGATTCCGTCGATTTTTCTGGGTCCTGATGGCGGGATGCTCGGGGTAAGGTGACGTTAGATTGACCATTGATGAGATACATGGAGACGTCTGCTTGCTGATGGTTCCATTCTTCGTCTGGAATATGGAAAAAATGAGTTAATTACTAATTTGGAATTAAGATTTTTTTTAAGCATTTTCATTCTTTTTAAAAGCTAACGTCTTCATCGTTTGGTTACTTCAGCATCGGTTCCAATTGATGATAATTTGAAAAATATCGTACAGAATACTTTGAAGTAAAAATATAAGATCGTAAACACGGTAACCTTTTTAAAGACGGATGAACCTCGCCAACACGAATAGCGTATTCGATATCCGCGAATACGATTGGAAAAATTAGAAAACGTTCAACCAATCTGGCACTGCGCTGGTAGCAATTTTTATACAGTGGCAACGACTAAGGAAGTTACTAGACGAACCGGTATTGATTCTAACTGTACATAGAAGTATTTCCCGCTGCTGCAAATAGGTGTTTCTATTTCTATTTTAGCGCCGATGCTCATTTGTGTTTGCATTTCATAAACATCGCTGAGAGGATCTAAAAACGGAACTTGTTCATTCTTTAGCTGTAATTTTGGGTTGGAGTTGGTGAAGAGAAAACGTAACAATGATCTACGTATTTATATATACAGGGTGTTTGCAAAAAGATCAAAATATTTAATAGTTTTTTTACACTGCCGTTCAGTGAAGTTCGGTCATACAATAAAAATTTATTATATCACACTGTATACAATTATTAATACATAAAATTTGAAAAATATTAAGCGTACACTCTTTTCTAAGGGATTAAAGCCGTAAATTATTATGTAAAGTAGAAATATTGCGACGACCACAATAAAGTCCCTTTTATTATCATTCCAAGAATTTCTCGGAAGTACCGATCTCTTGAAGCGGGTCGTTTGGGTATTATTAACGAACAATACATTTAGGAAATATACCGCAGTGTCATTCTTGTTTATTTATCACGGGCGTAAAGATATAAATTTGCTTCGTTTTACTGTTAAACGTGTGTTGGTGTGCATCTGTCGTTTTCGCGCGAAAGTTTTAAGAAAATTTACTTCAAAATGGCACGTGGCAGGCCTACCAGGGTAGAAAAACGTTCACGCATTATTACGCCGTTTGAAGAAGGATATTCGGGGCGACAAATTGCTGAAAAAATAAATATGAGAAGTTCAACAGTAAATGACATCATAAAGCGATATCGGACAACTGGAACTATAGAAAATCGTGTTCGTCCCGGAGCATCTAGGAAAACAACAAAAGCTGAAGATTTGAGAATTGTATTATTAAGCAAACGCAATAGAAATTTAACAGCGCCACAAATAGCAGCCGAAGTCAATCGCGGCCGTGAAGAACAAGTTTCGGCGAATACGGTAAAACGTCGACTTCAACAAGCGGACCTTCATGGGCGCATTGCCATTCGAAAACCCTTATTACGTCGGGGCAACAGAGCGAAACGGCTACAGTGGGCCCGTTCTCATCTAGATTGGTCGTTAGATGATTGGAAACACGTGCTTTGGAGTGACGAGTCAAAGTTTGAGGTTTTTGGGCAAAATCGACGAGTTTATGTCCGAAGATCTAAAACCGAAAAGTGATCCCGAACTGCATTGTGCGAACAGTGAAGCAAGGGCGTAGTTCTGTGTTAGTGTGGGGATGTTTCTCCTTTGCTGGGACGGGAGATTTATGCAAAGTGCAGGGTGTAATGAGGAAGGAAAATTATTTTGCAATACTCCAGAATCATGCAGTGCCATCAGGATTGACCCAAAAATTGACCCAGGACCCAAAACACACTGCGTTAGTGTGTAAGAACTATCTAAAGGAACAAGAAGAACAGCACACCCTGAAAGTAACGACATGGCCCCCACAAAGCCCAGATTTGAACCCGATAGAGTTGTTGTGGGATGAACTGGACAGGAGGATCCGAAAAATATGTCCAACTTCACAAGAACATTTACGGAATATTCTGCAACACGAACGGATTAATATTCCACAATCCGTTTTAACAAAACTTATCGAAAGAATGCCGAGAATAGTTCGAGCGGTGATTAACAGCAAAGGAAGTTTTTTCGATGAAAAAAAAATATAATGTTCAGTATGTTATATTAGGCCGGAATAACTTTTTATTTATTTATTTTAGTCTTTTTTACCTGTACATACAATAAAATTGCATTTCGTTTTTAGTTTCGTTTGTTTCTGTAACCTTTTCATATTTTTTACCAACTAACCGAACTTCTCTGAACGGCAGTGTACATTGGAAGATAAATATTATATTTAAAAGTGTTCAAAAAAGATCTTTTTCTTGTATATGAAGAAAGCAAGAATTTTAAAATAATGCAATGTAACAAAGCCATCGCCACGAATATTATAAAAACACTAAATTGGGATATTTAAAAAAAAGAAAATGACGTCAGAACAAAAAAAAGAGAACAACATTGTTATAAAAGGAAAATTTTAAAGTGCCCCGTTGAACTCAAAATCCTTCGAAGTTCAAGTACGGACCTGATCTATACACAGCCAGTAAATACAAAGTCTAACCCATCCAAGACAATTTAATTGCTTGTACGTGTTCCTTAGGAAGCCGGAAGCGGATACAAGAAATAGCTACGAGGGCTCCTGAAGGGGAATATATGATACATAACGTCTTTGACTCATTGTCTACGTAAGAAAAATAAAAATAACCTTCACTTTGAAGAAAATTGTTTTGGTTTAGAGATGTTATTATTTCATTTTCTCTTTTTTCTTATTTTATAATTAATAAATAAAATAATAATCATATTACATTATAACAGATCGGCCAATACGCTCTCACATGGCACGTAGCTACGTGCCAAATTATTTAAATTGCCGCTACATCCTTAATTATACGTTTTCAAGTCGTTAAAACGGCTAAGGTTCGCACAACAATGGACCTATTAAATCGGATTAGGCAACCTACCATAAGTGGGGGAATGTAGATATTAATTACGAAAGGGGATTATATCATCGGTGAACTATCCCATTAATCTGATTCGTTTTTACAGGATTTTTACAGAATTAAATCTGGAGTCCCGCAGGACAAATTTCAGATTACATAGCGCCGTTACTCTTTATAATTTCTTTTATTACTCCAAAATCGTCGAAATTGATTGCGTTTTCCTCGGCTATTTATCAAAACGGAACAGCTCAATTCATAATATGCTAATGCGCGCCTAAAAAATGTCTTTCGGCATGCGGCCGCGTAGCGTTCCCTTCTTTTTTCTTCTCGTACATCTCCTCCAATTTTTCCTCTCTTTCTCCCTCATTTATTCTCGTTTAAATATACGATGATGCGAAGACCCAGATAATAGCAAGTTGTTCACCTAAATTCCGCGATATCCCCTCCCCCCGTATTCCGCTGTTAAACGCATTTGGACTTGAACACGCGTAAATTTCGTTTCGTGGATTATCTGGTATTATAATTGCACCTTTCGCAGCGCCATCTCTTGGATTTTAGACGAATTAGTGTGTCGGTGAACTGGAGTTTGTTGTTAATGGTATATGGTTAGATATATGAAGGTATAGACAATGTAAATGGAGCCGTTTCAGATTAAGATGTCTCACAAGTAGACAATGGAGAGAAATCGAAAGTTATTCGTTGGAAAAATGGTAGTGCGGGCTCGTGATTGTTTAAGGTGAAGAGTTTCTTGCGTCGTTTAAAGGTGTAATGTTGAGGAGGAGGTTTTTGTCACGTCTTGCGAATGTTGTAATTCATTTATTGTCGTAGATTTTCTCAGGTTTAATGTACATAATTAATAATTAATAATACTGAATAATACTGAAGGACATTTTCAAGCCTCAACTGGAAGATGGTATTACTTGCTAAAAAATATTCTGGTAAATTTAATTACCCATGCGTTGAAAAATACTTTGGAAAATTTCAGCCATGTTGGACGCTCAAGTGTTGATTAACAGTCGTTGTGTAAAAATGAAATTTAGCCGTCATTAAATTCTTATTAATTAAAGCCAAAATTAACGCTGTTTATTGGAAAGCTGGACCATCAGCAAATAAACTTTTTCAAAGTCCTGTTGAAACAGTTTCAGAGGAGCAAGTAGGAGTTTTGACGTCGTTTAATAACTGGAGTCAAAACAATAGACTACGAAAGGTGAATCGGCTCCGAAAAAGGCGATGTCCTCGATGAATTCGACAATTTAACCCAATCACAGCAACAGGCTCATGTTAATTGGTGCATCAAATCATCGCGTGTTTAAGTTAATTGCCCAATCTGCGTCTGCATAAAGCAGCAAACAATTATCTTCATTCGGTCAAGCTATGCCTCATCTTGTTGAGTTTGCCAAGTACGTTATTTCTCTTCTTAATTTCAAATCCTTTTCCGCTGGTCTTTTCTTTCCTTTTGCGTCAATTATTTTATTAATTGTTCTGTATATTTCTCTTAACTTAGTATTATCGCTTTCTGTTCATTGTCTATATTCACTTTTTTTTCTGGGAAGGACTTCAATTGGCCTAAAATTTGTTTTCGAAAATTCTTCTGTAGCAGATCTTTCAGCTGTTTCTAGTTCTTCAACTTCTTATGTTATTTTCGATTCTTTTATATAAACAATTATTTTGATTTCATTTGCTGGTATCCATATTTACAGTAATAAAGCCATCATTCTCTTGAGGCCATTGAGGCCATTGAGGTCTTTCGTAATTTACAGATTTAATTGTTTTCAGTAACTTTTTGGCGGTGGTTTGATATAGGTTTGATATGTTCAATCCTTGAGATGGTTGAGAAGGTTGGACTTCCTACGACTGGAGAATAATCAAATTCTTGTTCTTGTACACATCCTTTGGCTACTAAGCAAGTGTTGTACCTTCCGATTTCTCCACTTTCGTCTCATTTAATTTTGAAAATCCATCTGCGGTCTGTAATTCGTCGATCTTTTGGTAGTTCTACCAATGTCCAGATTCCATTGATTACGATTACTTCAGTTATCGACTTCATCTATTAAATTTCCTTCCTTTCAAATATATTATTTTCCTCTTGTGTTTTCTCAAGTTCTTCCTTATTTCGTTATACTCGTTCAATTTTTAAGTTTTCCTTTCCCTTTCCGTGGTAAGCTTTGCTCATGGAAATCTTCATTTCGATTAAACCTTGAAGTATGATGATGTTTTTCCCATGAATTATTTTCTGACCTACAGAACTTCGCACATCAAAAATTAAGCAACAATCAACTGTTCAAGTGCGTGAACAGCGAT
>LR736872.1:0-63084 GCA_902654985.2 Oryctes borbonicus
TATCAAAATTAAAGTTATTAAGTAATCAATGGCTGCTGTCTCTACCAATCACTGCACTAGTAAAGAATGTTTGTGATAAAGATCAAGAAATACAGAAATTAACTGATACACATATTATTGCTGTAATAGAACAATGTGTGCTAAAATTTGATCACATAACTTTGCGTTCGCAAGAATCACTACGTGAATTAAAGTTCCGAAATTGCCTGGTTCAAGTATCAATCACAAAAGCATTTAAAAAGGAGTCAAGTAGAAGATGCAGAAAAAAAATATAAAACTAAATTTACACAGTTCGTCGGAAATACACGCGGATCTACAAACTCTGCAACACGAGGGAAGAAAAATAAACGACGTGGAATTTCATGAAGAACCAGTATTGATTTGGGAGTATAATCATTGCTATATGGTTTATTGTCGCTTTCGAGAAGCAAGCAGTCAACAACGAACTAACCAACAGCCGAGGAAGAAGCCAGCCACCCTGTGGAAAAAAAGAAATCCCTTATCGCTTCCACTCCACGGAGATGAATCCACTTTGGCCCCCAGGAATTACAAAGTCGGGAATACGACTATGGAATACAACCGTGGGCGTTTATACCGGAGTTCTAAGAAAACCATTGAGTTCTACAAGATCCTTTTGAATTCATTCGGGAATTAACTGCACAACAGTTTACTTGTAATTATTAATAAAAAAATTTGTGGCAATTATTTTTGTTTTCCTTTCATTTTTGATCTCTTTAGATCAAATCAAAAGTGCAAATATTCTACCATAGGCAATTAATTTAATTGCGTTAGTATGTAAACTGACTGGTTTAATCCGGGAATAACAAATTAGAATTAAAATGACATCTGAATCGACAGGCAGCGCAAAAATATGTTAATGACCATATTTATATGATTGTTCTTATACCAAGGTACTTGTCCAGAGTTTCATCGAAATCTGAATTTTCGAGTTACCGGTGTTCCCTCCTTAGTTACACTGAAACGTACTAGAATTCTTTCATTGCTTCCTCTAACAAGCTTGCAACTACAGATGCAATGAAACCATAACAAGAGGTAAGGTGAATACTAAAAAAAATTGACATGAACTGAAAGCCTCGAGAAATGCGATAATATACAGGGTATAGCACCTAACACGCCTCTGACCATATCATACAAGATGTCGAAAATAGTCTGAGAACAAAGTTGTGTAAACTATCGCCATCTTCCTAACATATTTCTGGTCATCAGTGGCGGGCCGTATTCCAGTGGCCTATCAAACCTATGTTCTTTTAAACGGGACACTCTAGGTTTTATTGCAGATTTGGAAAGTTCTGGAAGAGTACTTATTTTTTTATGCAACATGGCATAGCAACATGGCTTTAGCGGATTCGTTGTTACAACATTTTTTCCTCACAGACAAACCACGGTTTAACATTTTTTTTTGCAGAAGCTTAGGTTTCGAATTTAGGGATAGACTAAGACCTCTTGTAGCTTCACACAAACTTTTTTTAAGCGTCTTGGAAAGTAGATAATTTTTGATTGGCCTTTGCAAATTGTCATTTTTTCTCTAACACTTCAAATAGCAAATGGCTGGAAATTCCAACTTCCATCGGTATCAAAAAAACAACACATTTCATGACAGAATTTTTAAAAAAGAAAAAGTTGTTACGTCTATTTGTTGGAAAACGTCCTTTTCTGAAATCAAGTCTCATGACAAAACAAAAAAAGTGCAATTGTAAAAACAAATAAGGATAAACTGCCAGAACAAACATTGTTCTCTGATAAACGTTGCGAAAATGCTTCGAACTCAAGAACAAATGGTTGACATGGTGTATATTCTTGGAGAATGTTACAAGAATTGTTTGTTGGCGTCACGAGTGTAGGCTGAGAAATATCCTGGCAGAACGCTTCCAAATTCACGTGTGCTTCAAAAAGTGTTGGATAGATTTACAACTACTGGTACTGTTCAACGGGCAAAGAGAGTTAGAACGAAGATATTTTTGACCAAAGATAATGAATTGCAAGTTCTGGAGGCCGCTGTTGAAAATTCTCATAGCTGTGTCCGTGATGTTAGTAGGAACACTGATATTTCAATGCGTTCTTTGTACTTTGTACTTCGTACTCTTAAAAGTAAAAAGAAGTAAAAGTTCCATCCATTCAGGATTCAACTACACCAGGAATTACAACCTTAAGACTTTCGAGTCAGGCAGAATTTCTTTACCTAGGCTTTCAACAAAATCGACCAAGACGAAACCTATCTTATGGGCATATTATTTTCCGATGAATCGACATTCGATAAAATGGGGTTGTGAGTCGTCACAACATTCATTATTACGCTGATGAAAACCCGTACTTCATGAGAATTGGAAACAACCAGCAAAGATAGTCACTCAATGTTTGGGGTGGCATACTGAGAGAACACCTACTTAGTCCTTACTTCTTCGACGGGAAACTGATCGGCAACAATTATTTAAGGTTCCTCCGTGACGGCTTGGTTGAACTCCTGGAAGGGACATCCCTTTAGCCGCTCGACGACAGATAGTTTTCCGTTTCTCGTTCGGAAATGTCTTGATGAAAGGTTTCCAGATTAGTGGATTGGTTGTAGGGGTTCGGCCAAGATTACCTGACCTGAAATTTCAGCTATCCAATAACGTAATTTTTTTAAGGAAGGTGCCATTTCAAATTTTAGAAAGAAATAAAATTTGCAAAGGCCAATCAAAAATTATGTTCTTAATTCTCTGTAAATCACTTAAAAAAAAATTATGTTCAGATACAAAAAAAAATTTCAAACGATGGTTTGACTGTGAGAGAAAATCTTTTAACAGTGAAACCGCTAATGTTAAGAGTATGCAATGTTGCATAAGAAAATAAGTACTCCTCGCAATAAAATATAGAGAAAAATTATAAGTTTGATAGGCCACTGGGAGACGGCACACCACCGATAACCAGTTTTGCTCTTAGACTTTTCTCGATATCATGTATGATAGGGGAGCGATGGTCCGAGGCGTCTTAAGTACTACACCCTGTATAGGATGTTATTCGAAAAAGCAAACTTGTATCGTGTCCAATAAAAACCGAGTGTCCTGTCTACTTAGTATACAGTACTTCCTTGAATAATTTTTATCTAATTACTTTGTTTTCTAAATTATCTTCCGCCTCGGAGAAAATCTATTAATTAGCACATGTCTGTTTATTTGCTTAAATCTAACAACGTGCGTTTCATTTTAATATTGTTGGTAAGTATTGATTGTCTTTGGTGAACTCAGATGTTCAGGTGTTCGGATAATCGGAGTCCTAATGACAGTACTTTCTACTCTGTCATCCGGTACGCACTATTTATTGCTTCAGCGCAAAAATTAACTCTTTGTTATTTCGATGTAAATTTACTTACACTTACCCCTGCATTCATAGCAGCGATGTGATTCAATCAGTATGCGCCATGTTGTATTGTACTTGTATGCACCTCTGCTTTCAATTAAATGTTGCTAATTAATTCTTTTAGGCTATTTTCAGAAGGTGGAAGTTTCGACATTAATACATCGAAAGACGTCTGTGAAGAGCTAACTAAAATAGAGAAAATACATAAAAGCAAAATCACTTTCTTAGCTCAAAAGAATGAAAAGAAGTGTTCAGAGTGCTTGCAACTTCTTGGTCAGACCAAGTTTCAAATGACTGATTTGTAAGTAGTTTAACAATATTCATAACGTATTGTAGTATTAAAAAAATACAATATGGAAGGTCGCTCTCATTCGCGCCATGAGAGAGTGTCGTTCACCCAATGTCCGTTTTGTCAATCTCTGGCCGCCATTCTAATCTTTTTCTCGGTTTCTCCAGTGGTTTATATAGCCGCGAGATTTCCCTCCCTCCAGGTCCGACGTTTTTTTAAATAAATCTACCTCCCGCCAACGATAATTCCGAAAGAACAGCTAAATGACTTGTATTCGCTCCATTTCCTTCACGTCCTAAATATTTGTTTTTAACGTAAGTTGTTCCTACAATCAAGTAAACAATATTGTATTGTATCTTTACAATTTACTTGTTGATTAAATATCAATTGGTAATAAGTCGTCGATAAATCTCCAGGTTATACAGTTACCGATATTCCCTAAGGTTAAATCCTGGAACGATGGAACACGAACTTGAATATCACATTACAAGTTGTAATATGGTATTTTTACAGAAGTAACATTTTAGTTGAGTCAACTATTTACTTGTGAAATATTGTCTATTCAAAACGTGCGGCGTAATTCTCCTCGTATTTTAACGAATGCTGGAGGTAACAAAGAACGAAGTGACAATCCAAGTTGAAGTGGCCTCTGACACAAATCATATTTAGCTAACAATAAGTGATTTTCCAAACAAATCAAAGTGTTGCAGTGTACAAGTTATGCTTCCAGTTTAATTCAAGTTTAATTATTCAAAAAAACGCTTTTTTACGTAACGCGTTACCAGAGAGTGCGCGGTTAACGTTAAATTCCCAGGTCAGTTTTTATTATTATTTATATCAATTTGTTTTTAATAAAACGTTATTATTTGCAATTTATTTTTTTTAACTACCGAAAGAAGTGATATTCCCGGATCTACAACTTTAACAATTATCTTATAATTAGATTTTCTTAATTTTACAACATTAAAGTGCATTTGTTTCTGATTGCAAGAAAGACTTAAAAAAATAGCGATAAAACAAGGATCGGATAAATCGGTGTCACTAAGTAGCAAACTTGACGGCCTATCAAGTACCCGCGTGTAGTTTTGGAAATATTGTCTTATTCATAAACTTCTCTCAGTCGCGTTTCGAATGCTAGATCACATCAGATTTGAAGATTAATACCAAAGATCGTTCTATGGACATAAATCACGCGCTTGATTTCCCGTGATTATTGTTGAAGAATAAATATCGAATAAATCTATAAAATGAGGAGATTTGGCTGAATAAGCTGAGAAAACGTATTTATCGTCGGAAGAACGTCGCTATTACGCCTATCAACTTGCTCCATCGCATGTTGGTAAACATCGCCAACAACCGCTAATCATAATTCTCTACCAAAATCCCTTAAGATTCAGCACAGAGGTCAAAATTCAGTTTTTATCCCCGCCACTTCCACTTCAGGCATGTCACGTGTCCTGCAAAAGCCGCTGTTTCAGCTGTGCTGCAAGCTGTTCAGGGATCCGCTCAAGCCGATGGGATCTGCTTAAACTGTTCACGGACCTGCTGAAGCTGTTCAGGGACCTATACAGCTCAAACAACTCCCATAATAACTTTAACAGCTCAGACAGATAGCTTGTGGCACTCATCTGACGGCCCAAGCACCCTTCATTTAAAATTTCGCACCAAGGAGCAAGACTTAACACATCACAAGTTACATGATATGCCCAAGGTAGGAGTGGTGGTATTAAAAAGTGAATTTAGACCCCTGTACTAAATCTTAATGGGCATTTGGTACAGAGTTCTCCCAGCATGACTACTCTTAATCTAGATTATCCGATTTAAAAAGGAGGTAGTGGATTATCTTTTTCTATTTTTTGTCGTTGTAGCTTATCTAAATCAGAAAGTGAACTAAAGCACTATGACAATTACATTTACGCACTGAAAGATATACAAACTGGAATTAAGAAAGAAATATGTGACATAAGAATGCAAGGTAAAAAATTTCGTTGCGCCTTAAATCGCCTCTGGGAAATTGGACGATACAGTGTAGGTCAACCGCAAAAAATAAAGCAATTTGTTGAAAAGTTTAAAAAGCTTATGAAGGTACTTGAAGAATTCGAAAATACATTCAAGCGACCTGCAATTGCATCAGGTATATCACACATGCAGACTATGGATAGTGCAGTAATACTCCTAATTATTATTTCAGGAAATAATAACACACCGGAAGTTCAATTAGACAATAAAGCGTTCAAAACAACTTTAATGAGCATGATTGAGGAGATGCAAACGCATGTTAGATCATCTTCGTCATTCGGCGACCATTCGTCCTATTTATTTGATTCTCCCCCAGAAAATCATGATTCTTTCATTGGCAAAGTGCGTTATTTGGTGTATAGATCGTACAAGAATGTTCAAACAGAGGCAAAGGTATTATAAGCATCCGCATACTGTCGGACTTAATTTCTCTGGCGTTTTATACCATTCAGGATCTTTATCTACTCCCCTTCTTCTATAGAAAGATTGCTGTATGATTTGGCATCTACCAAAACCAAAGTTTGGTTTAGCTTTAGCACATTCCCACATATTCCAACCATATCTAAAATTAGTAGTTTCTGGACAATAGTATCGTTTCTCAGGAATTAGTTTCACTCTCTGCTTTAAATACGTTTTTCTATTCTCATGACCATCTGAAACAAAGTAATAATTATTATTAAAATAGGCTCCACGCTAAAATCTCCACATAAACAGAGTCAACATGGATTACTTTATTTTTCTTCTATTAATATTATTATTTGATCACTCTAAAACAACAATGGTAGGAGCGAAATAAAGGTGAGAAAATATTACTTGCAAGTGTTTCGTGTATTTAATGATTAAATAGTGTAATATTTCAACAAAAACTTAGAGAATACTAAAATGATTGTCAGTACATGTTAAAAAAAAAATTTAAACTTTAAAGGAAGGTCTACATACCACAATAGATAATCTTTTTAATATCAGGGTCTACAGGTTTCATTATACTTTTAACAGCCAGAGGGTGAATAATGGACGGCTCAGGTTCAACTGCGCGTTTCAAGGGAAAGTATTCCCTATGCAAATGATAATCCTGTCTTGTCTTATGAAGTTCCTCCTTAATATTATCTGGAACTTTCTGCTTAATTGGATCATTTAGGTAATTGACAAGAAGACTTTCATTATTTATGAACCATTTTAACCGAAGCATGTCTTCTTTTTCTACCGATTCTTTCCAAAAAAATGCTTCTCGAGCATCCACTACCTTTCTATTTTTTCTAGTATCCATTTCAAAAAAATACATCAAATTTTAATGACATTTTGTAGAATTTTTATGAATACTATCCACAAGCTACTATTATTAATGCAAATAAAATACATGACAGTTATCAACAGTTTATAGCGGAGGCACTGCCAAAATATATCTATTATTACTTGCAATGTGAATTAATATGGCTGGAAGAAGCAAATGGTAAGTTGTAGTTTACGTTTAGCTGTCACACCGATTAAATTACTCATTTACAGATTTTCTTAATCATATACATAAGATAGCACCGTACTTGAAAATGTTGCGTATTAATTCACTTCAACAGTACATTAAAACACAACATAGTGAACTTCAAGCAATGTATTCTGCTGCCGTTAAAGAGTTGAATGATATTAAATATCGTTCCAAAGAAAGTTTTGCAGCTCTATACAAAAAGTTAATGCCTCTGCATGGATACCCTCGGAATAAGAAGCTTCTTGATACTTTAAATAATGAGGTAGAAAACTTTCTTGGAGAAAAGCATAAAGCATTCAGCCAGCCCTTGCGTTTATATAAGGTGAGTAATGTTGTACATATACACAACATGAATATTTATAAATACATAGGTGTTCGGGTTTTCCAAATTTTTACTAAAGGTTTATGAAGCTTCCGATGATTTCTGAACAAAAAATCTGAAAACATGTCTTTCTAACGATATTAAATTAAAAACAACACCGGTGACTCATGTGCAAATATCTTAATGTAGTTTAGAGTTTAATTGACTATAAATGTTCTGCGCCATCTTGCATGCATTACATACATTTATTTATTTACACAACAATCGCCTCTTTTATGGCTTTTTAGATTTCCTCATCATCAGAACTGTTAGAAAACTGCTACAAACAGAATTTGGAAATGTGAACATATTTTTCATAGTTGTGGTATCGGCTTCAATCGCTTAAGATACTCATATACATGCAACTTTTATAGCAATTAATTAATTGTTTGACGATGCTCGCTAGACCTTGTGGAGCAAAGAATGAAAAACCATGGCGCAATATCATGCAAATATCGACAACCATTACGTTGGTTGTAGACGTACCAGTAATTTACATTAGTGTGCCGATACTATAGTATTGTTTGCCATTTTTGTAGGTTTCAAATTTACATTGCCAAAACAAATGCGAACTATGGAGCGTGCTTCTTGTGTATGCCCAACGAATTTCAACTTCAATTGAAGCTGGATGGTTGGGCAACGTTCGTAGGTAAATTTGAATGATTCGGTTGGAACATTACTCAGCAAGTACGAACTGCTTAGTTGTGCATGAATCTGAAGTTTGAAAATCCTGTGTACAGTTGCTTCTTTACTGTTATGCTACGAATGCGAATACTTAGGAATTAAATTCATTAACTGCTCTTCTGCTACGCTATAAATAGCAATGTGGAGGATATTTAACCCTTATGTCAATATATATATCAGTTACATCCTTAATGAGACTTTTGTGAAACGAATAAAATAGCGAAACTGAAACAAACGATTTTCTTTTGTATTTTAGGAAAAAATTCCCATTATAGTACTGTAACGTACGGGCAGACCTGTGCGTAATGTACCCAGGGGCATATTTTTTCCTATTACTAGTTGCAATTGTTTACCCAATTTATACCCTCAAAACCACCTAAATATGGGATAGAGGTGTAGTGGGCTTCCAACGCAGACAGCAGCTACCCACTGGAAGGTTCAAAAGATTGTACACCGGAAAAGAACGTTGCGAAAATAAAGAAACAAACCAGGGCGAAAGGGATTTGAAGGAATAAACAAAACGATATAATTCTTCAGGTAGAACGATTGTAGCTGATAACTTTTTCTTTGAATGGCGCGCAGAAATTGATACGTTTGGGATTAGCCTATGTCAGAGCAATGCTAAGAAATAAAACTTGCATATCAACAGAAATGCTTCAAAACAGACCACGACCCATACATTCCTCTGAGCTTGGTTTTCTGAGAAACGAAGTGACCAGTGTGTCTTATATCCCAAAGAAAAATAAGGCTGTAATTCTATTATCGACTGTGTACTATAATGCGGAAACTGAAGGACCTGCAAGGAAACCGCTTCCAATTCTATTCTATAATAAAGCAAAAGCAAATGTTAGAGAAATACTCCTGCAAACGCAGAACACAAAAATGGCCTCTTGCATTTTTCTATAATATACTTGATGTTGCTTCGTTTGCATTATTTGTGGGGGCCAAAGAATTAGACCTAAGTTTACGAGCTATTTTCTTTCTTTTTATAAACGATTTGATAAAGCACCCACAAATTGAGCAACGTATTGCGTATTAATGCAAAGGTGATAGAGCATTTTAAAGTTAAGCTGCAAAATATGCTACAGGAATGAAAGATACAACGAAGAATGAGAATTCCATGTATGATCTGCTATGAACCTGTTTGCCTTCTGCCAGAATTTACACAAATGTTACAAGTGTTGTAATACTCCCCAGATTGAACAGGAAATTAGATGTTCATGTACGTAAATTATCGTTAAATAAAATGTAAATGGAATAACACCAGTTTTATACCCATTTTATACTTTAAAACATTATTTTATTTCAATATTTTATATGAAAACATTTGTAGGTCCGGCCAGATCTATGCCACTAATTCATGTAATTGCAAACAGTTGTTGACATAAGGGTTAAAGCAACATCGTTTCATTCTTTACAGCAGTTGTCGTTCTGATAAAAAAAACGTATCGAAACATTTGTAAAATGAATGAAGTACAAAATGTATGTACTTACATACCATTAACGCGGTAGTTATAGGTACAAGAAACCGTAGCTTGCATTTATAAAACTCAATATTTATTTTAAAACGCTTTTTCCTTAATATTCCAGGATCATTTTAACGAAAAGGAATTAAAATACTCCGTTGGTCTTATACAAATTAATGACAGTCTAAAGGCTTTGGAGATTACGTTTAATTCAATACCACATACCAAGCACTTATTGTTAGAATTTCTAAACACCTTTCTGCAATTAAAGAAGTTTATTCCTTTGCCACAAGAATTTGACGCAAGTGAGTATCTAATTTTTCAACGACAATTGTACCACGCTTATGTTGCAACCATCTGAATACAGCTACATAAGCAGTAGTTACATGAAAAAATTAAAACCTATGCTTGCTAATATAACATATCATATAATTATGTTAACAACCATATCAATGTTAAATCTTAGTATTAAGTTGCGGCAAACGGAAACCAACAGGCATTATGTATGTAATCTTATAGATTTAAATTTCATAACAATTTTGTAGATATTTTTCCCAAGTAGATTCGAGAATATCAACTGGATACCTTTTCGGCAGTTTAAGAAAACAGTTTATAAAAACTACGCACGCGTATGGCGAATTATTGGCGGAAAAGAAACTGTCCTCAAAACTATCCCTATGCTAGCGGCTCACGTAAGAAACCGCGCTTTAAATGGCCGATCTCGACACAAATTTTATCTTGAAATTAAATTTAGGCTATTAAAATAGATTTGTCAGCTATATAACTAATTAGATTAACCCACATTATAGGATTTAGATCTAATTAGGGTTCCTTATGCGTAAACGCTCATTAGTTTTCAAGAATGTATTAGTATTAGTATTAATGGGCAGAAGCACAGAAGCCTTTGATCACTCCGACCTTAATAGATTTATTGTAACAAAATGCCCTTATATATGTTAGAGAAGTTGGAGCATTTTAATAAATCTTAAAATTACTCTAGGATGTTCGCCCCGCAGTTCAGTAGATGTCAAGAACAGTTTACCGAAATATTGTTGTCGAGTGCGACTGATGGGAACACAATTACATAAAATGTGTTCTGCCGTCTCTAGATCTTCTAGACATAGCCGGCATATTTGATCCTCCTCAGCTTTTCCTAGATTGATATTTTAAGGCTGCATGACCTACCAGAAATCCCGCCAGTAATCTAAGGTCCCTTTTGTTGAACGATAGCACTATTTCTGCTGTCTTAGGCGAGCCTGATATAAATGCTTTCGCCTGTTTTTGTCCTGGAACATTGCCGCAGTACGAGGTCTTTTTATCGTCCTCCCATACTAGGACTAGGACTAGGACCAATGAAGGGCATGTTGGCTGCTTCTCTAGCCAGCTTGTCTGCCTTTTCATTGCCCTCGATCCCTTGATGGCTTGGGACCCATCACAGAGTAACGTGGTTTTTATGTCCCAGTTTCCTTAAATTGTGTATACATTCGTGAATCAGACCAGATTCGCATAAATAGGCTTTAATAGCCTTTAGAGCTGCCTGACTGTCACTGAATATAGTTATGCGCCTCATATCCCTGTCTCGAGCTTCTTTAGGGCGCACAAGTTCAAAGGAGAACTGCATGAAATATGTTGGTGTGGAGTCCCATAGGCATTTTAAGGTGGCAGCTGAGCTCACTAATGCCTATACCTGTTCCAACACCTATAAAGCTTGTCAAAATTGTATTGCATACAAATCTTGTCACTTGCAATGTGCGTCAAGTAATTGCAATAACGTCATTCTGCTTAGCGTGATAGCGCTCAATATGGCCTGCTTCTGAATATGAATGTGAAGCGGCGTTAGTCCCAGCAGGACCTCCAGGGCTGCTGTGGGACACGTACGCATCACACCTGTGATGTTAAGACAAGCAAGCCTCTGAATTTGTTGAAGCTGCTGTTGCACAGTCTTCTGAGTTGTTTTTGGCCACAAAACCAAAGAGGCGTAGGTGATCATGGGTCTAATTATTGCCGTGTATGACTAGAAGATCATTTAAGGCTTAAGACCCCAATTCTTACCTAGTAGCCTGCCGCACACTAATGATGCCCAACGGCTTTTTTCTGTAAGTTGGATATGTTCCATGATAGTTTTTTCTGAACGCGACTCCCAAGTATTTAACTTCACCACTGAAGTTAATCGCTTTCCCTTCAAAGGAGGGTGTATTTAAGCAGACTTTCCTTTTCCTTGTAAAAGGAAGGATTTTAATCTTTTGTGGGTTCAGGCTATGGTTCTCACACCACTTATATGTATCGTCCAAAGCTCTTTGCATAAGTAATATTATATTCTCATATTTTCCTTGGGTCATGATTGTCAGGTCGTCAGCGTACCTTTGCACCTCATATCCACTGGAAGTCAAGTTCTGTAAGAGATCATCTACAACCAGGCACCAGATCAGAGGTGACAGGACCCCTTAGGGCAACCTCTGTCGGCCCTAACTGTTGTCGTTTCCGATCCCCCCCTGGGCCCTTATTCGTCGACTTTGGAGCATGGCTTTGATCCATTTTGTAGACGACGGGTGAAAACCTTTGAAAGAGGTCGCTCTCTATCACAGGCACCCTCTATATCTAAGAAAGCACAAAGAGCTGTTTCTTTTGCGATTCACAACGCCTCCAGCCTGCTAGTGACGTGCTGGAGGGCCGTCGTTGTTGATTTTGTCTTCCGGTAGGCATGTTGGATGGGATGAAGCGGGTTTGTTATAAGCACTTCTTTCCTTAGGTATCAGTCTAGTAGCTTTTCCACTTCTTTAAGCAGGAAGGAGAAGAGACTGATAGATCTATACGCTTTAGGCTCTGCGGCAGATCACCTTCCTCCTTTAGGTATAAATACCACATTAACGTCTCTCCATAACTGTGGTGTATAGCTTGGTCTTCTGGAAGCTATTTCTAGATCTTCTATATTCTCTATTTTGGTGCAGATTTCATATGCTTCCTCCCTGATGTGTCTTTCATAAGAACACCAATCAGTTTTCCCGGGAATTTTTATAGTAGAGGTTTGCCGTGCCTCCGACCTAATTTCAAACCTTATATGTCTATGGTCTGACAGTGACGCCTCTGGGAAGACATGCGAGTTTAATATATTTGAACTAAGACTTGAAGTGGCTAGTGTAACGTCTAGTATCTCCCTTCTATTCTTAGTAATAAAAGTCGGTTCTTTACCTCTATTGATTATGTCGAAGTCGGTTAAAGACAAAAATTCGTGAAGGTACTCACCTCTCGTGTTTGTGTTGGAGCTGCCCCATGCGGCGTGGTGCGCGTTCGAATCGTAGCCCAAAATGAGGCATTTATTCTTCTGTTTGCAGTGTCGAATGAGGTTCCTGACCTCCGTTAAAGGTGGCTCGGCCGACTCCCCGGAGAAGTAGGCTGAGGCAATAATTACCTCATGCAAACCCCCGGCATCAGCACCGCCACCTCCACTGCAACTAGATCCCTGGAAATGAATTGGAACAAAAGTAGGCAACTGATAGAGGGTTTCGTGAGCACTGCTACTCGAGCAGGGGGTGCTCCCCTACAGTAAGTCAACTTACCCATTGGTGTTGATAGTCTTCGAACTAGACCTCCATAAACATATGGCGCTTGAATCGGCACAATTTTGACATCAGGGTTGGAGAATCCAGTCACCAGCACGTAGGAGGCCGCTTACAGTGCTGGATGTCAGCTTGTATGACCACGTATTTAGTCATTTTTGGCGACGGGCTTGACTGCTATTTGAGAGGGGGCAGAGCTGCCCTTGCTCTCCTTTTGACCTTTGCTCTTGGGTCCTTTGTTCCCTTGTCCAAGTTTCGTATACGTAACTATTTTATATCTTCAACTATCCTTTTCAATTGTTTGTAGTATTATTTCACCTATTTTAATTCGCTTTTTTTATTCTGCCAGTTTCGTTCCTAATATCGCAATTTTCTCTTTTTAAATTCTCGTTTTCTATTTTAAGAGCATATTATTCACGTGAAAATAATGTAAAAAAACAAATATGTTCTTATTCGATTTTCATTTGTTTCCATATTATAACGTAATTACAAATTATTAATTATTTAATTAATTATTATTTCTAAACGTGTGTTGTTTTTAAAACGAATAATGTAGCTTACAATGCGTAATAACTTCATGTATGAAGAGTACTTCGATATGATTTCATTAATATTAGTTTTAGGTTCCACACTAATTGTAATTGTCAATGCGAATGTAGATTTCAATTCTGGAATATCTTCAGTTTTGAAGATTGTAGTGTCGGTAGTGGGCCAACAATTTGGTTCGAGTGATAACCACTTAGGACCATCAAACCATAACGTGCAATCAATTATTTGATCTGGATTTAAACCTCGTGAAATAACATCTGCTGGATTTTCACGAGATGGCACATATCGCCATTGAGATATATTTGAAAAAACTTGGATTTTTACAATTCGGTTGGCTATAAATGTTTTCAACCGATTTGATTCAATAGCTATCCAGGATAATACGATTGTTGAGTCACACCAAAACATGATATTGTTAATTTTCAAATTAAATGTCATTGAAACCTTTCGACACAATTGCACTGCTAGAACTGCCCCACACAATTCTAACCGTGATAAGACCTTCAGTGGCGCGACGCGGGATTTGGAACAGCCGAGCATAACGCGAACTTTATACTGTTGATCTGTAGACCTAACAAAAAGGCATGCTCCATAAGCCTTCTCCGAAGCATCGCTGAAGACGTGAATATCGATGGATATCCTATTGTCTATAATTATTTGACGAGGGATTTGTAATTCATTCAGTGATTGGATGTGTTTATAAAATTTAGACCATATTAACTCTAATTCCATGGACAATGGTTGATCCCAATTCACCTTTGATTGCCATAATAATTGTAATATTCATTTTGCCCTAGTAATGACTGGACCTATAAGACCGAGTGGATCATAAATTTGGCTAATTATCGATAATAAAATCCTTTTAGTAAATTTTACATGAATACTACTACTGGTTTTATATGCAAAATAGTCCTGTGCTGGATGCCAAATCAATCCCAAAAGTTTTGTTGGAATTTTGTAAATCACGTATAACATATTGTAAATTTTGTGTTGAAGCTTGCGAATTTAGTTTGTTAGATGTCCATTGGCGTAGATGAAATCCGCTAGGTTTCAAAATATTGTTAACATCGGTAATAATCTTTATAGCTGCGTCGACACTTTCAGCACCGGATATCAAATCATCCATATAAAAATCTTGTGCTATAACCTTGCTTGCCTCTGGAAATAATAGATCGTTTTCTATTGCCAATTGTTTTAAGCATCTAGTTGCTAAAAATGATGCCAATGCGGTGCCATAAGTCACCGTATTCAATTTAAAATGTTGCAAGTGTTGTGAAATGTCAGAACGCCAAACAATTCGTTGAAAATTTTGGTCGTCGAAATGAATTTTGATGCACCTGTACATCATTGCAATATCTGCCGTAAATACTACTGAATGAGTACGAAAACGTAACAACAGAAAAAATGTCATCTTGTATGCAAGGTCCAACTTGTAATACATCGTTCAATGCCAAACCATTGCTTGGTTTTGCTGATACATCAAATACTACTCGTATTTTAGTAGTTATTGATGTATCTTTGAATACTGCATGGTGAGGGAGATAGTATGACACATCTTGTTTCTCTGATTCATTAACAGTGGTCATGTGACCCAACTCTAGATATTCTTGCATAAAATTTGTATATTGCTCTTTGAAACTAGAATTACGTGCAAATTTTCTCTCTTCTTCGATTTGCCAAAAAGCTTCTAATTTAGTTTCAAGACTCTTACTAGAAAAATTACAAGAAGTATTTTGCATGTATGTATCGTTGTTAATGGTGCCAGCCAGGATCCAACCTAATTTAGTTTTTTGCAAAAGCGGTTTGTTTTTTCCTAGTTTGATTTGACTTTGCATCAGTAATTCGTAGAAAATATTCACACCTAATAGTATGTCAATCGTTCCCTTCTCATTAAACGTCGTATCTGCTAAACAAATATCGTTTGGAATATCTAAATTGAAATGCTGTTGTGGTAAATCATCTGTAATGCTGGATATTACCAAAAATGAAAGTTTGTATTAGTATCTCAAATCTAATGATGTTATTTGTGCATGAGCAATTTTATCTATGTGTGAAGTTTGAGAATTGATACCTGTAACGGGTAAATGTATGCTATTGGTGGACAAGTTCAGCCTTTTTAGTAAATCATGAGTTATGAAGTTGGACTGTGAGCCACTATCAAGTAGTGCTCTACATTTAACCATCTTGTTAGCATTGTCAACAATATATACCCATGGCGGTTGATAAAAGTGTGAATCCAACGTTGCGATTCTATGTGTGGATAAAAGTTATATGTTTGAATGATGGAACTCACTGATATCCGTTTTCCTGCCTCTCTAGTTGCGTTGTTTGTTGTAAGGTGCCGAAAAGGGCTGCTATCCGGGTCGATTGGACAAAAATATTTGTGCTATCCGGCTCGAAAAACCAGATGTTTGTGCGTGGACTGTATTTGTTGTTTTGTTGTGCTTTGCGAATGAATTTTACACCTTACTATGCCTATTTGTTATGTAAAACTACACTGGTGCTTGTTTTGTTACTATTTTTATTGCATGATATCTCTTGCGTTGCTTCTTGCAATATGTACAGTTACTACATTACAACTACATGAAAAACGTTACAACTAGCGCCAATAGTTCCAAAATATAACGGGAAATTATATGGCGCAAAATTAAAATATTATTACATCAAACAGTCCGTATCTTGGTCGTCGGTACTGAGGTAACCAGAAAGACGGACAGGGCATCCAGATTAGGCGATAACTCAACTTAAGTAAAACAAGTAATGCGACCTAGAAGGAGTTTAGTCCCCTAGCTTGAGGAGTGAATCGCAAAATAAAGTTTAGAAATAACATAATCTGTACCGGCAATATTTGCCATACATCTATTTGTTTTTATGAATACGTTTGATTCGTTCGCCCTTCCTGGGTTCACATAAAATTATTGATGCCTATCACTAATAACTACCCAATCAAAAAAAAAGGAAGCGTTAGACAGTTACGCCTAACTTGAGACGTATACAGATATTACAGATTAACAAACCAATTGTCGATCTCGAGTAGAGAAAAAATTTTACAAAAAAAAAGGTTGAAGTTCAGCTGAAACTTTACGTTATGTCTTCCGTACTAACTGTAGGTTAAAAGTAACCTCAATTAAAAAAAAAAATTCCTCACACTATTAAAATACAATTCAAAAATAAAGAATCTGATGAGATTTAATAGTACAAATTTTATAAAACAATAGATATGACTTACATCGCTCCAATTAGAGCAGTGATGATTGAACTATGTAGCCGGTAGCAGGAAAATATAATTTGTTTTTGCAATAACTTGCGGCAAAATTGATTTAGTTTGCATAAGTAATTACAAAACTGATTTTTTACGAAGCATATCGAAAAATTAATTCAATAAATCGTTTTTGTTAACTTTTTCGAATAGCCAAATATCTTAAATCGGTGAAACCTCCTACACCCAACATTTCCAAAAAAATTGATGATTCAATTAATATCATCGAACAACTCCTGGAACGGGATGGGGAATCTGCTAGTCTAGATCGTCTCGTGGATAAAAGTCTCACTTCTACTTATTTCACATTCCAAGGCTCTTTTCTCTCTTCTATAGTGGCTAATATTTTCATGGAATCTTTTGAATTCGTTGCTCTTGATTCAGCGAATCTGAAACATGCGATGTTCTCCCATTGCTTAATGTACTAGTCACACGTAACTCAAATAGTAGCTTAGGTTACTTCGTTTATCGAAAGCCCACACACACGGATAGATATCTCAATACCACTTCACATCATCACCCGCCATAAAAGTTCTCAAGAATAGAGAAGCAATAACACTACCATTAATCTAACTAACGCATACCTTCCCTATATCCACAAGGTAACAGAGAGAATCGATAACATTTTCAAAAAATAAAACATCAAAACCATTTTCATCGTTAAATTACGCCTCCTTTCGAATTCCGCTATCCAGATATTATTCAGGGCAACTTCATTACATTGTAATTCTTCCCATTATTACAATCGGAAAATTAGAGTGTCCATAGAGATCCTAAAACATCCTAAAGATGTCAATAGAGATACAACTTAACAAGCCTCGCCTTCGGCTCAATTTATAACATTTGCCCGTGGTCTGCAAGAGAGCACATTCTTACCTGAGTTTGAAGTAAACTATTACTTATATTACATACAAACTTTGTATATTGTACGCCAATTTAGGTTTCCTATAAACAAAATATGATCGAAAATCTATACAGTAAATATTTGTAGATGTTGCCAAAAGCCTAAACTTCTACAAAAGAAATATTATCATACCACCACAATATTCGCTATATGTAAACCCGAGCTTGCTTTTATCTAATGATCCTAGGGACTCGGATTACCAAACACAAACTCCATATTACACACAAGATTTTGATGTTATGAAGAAAGTGAAGGTAATACGCTATTTCAAATTAGTATGGAATTTTAGAATTTTACACTGTACTCTGTTCAGAAAAGGAAAAGAAGGACAGGGCAGGGACGGCCGTTTCAAGGACACGAATGGTCCTCATCATCAACCGATGACCGAATTATGTGAGAAAGAAAAAAAAGAGACCTTTCCGTCTATTTGTCCGTATTTTTCGCATGTCGTAGTTTTAAAGCATATAGGCGGTAGAAGCAGGTACTTGTAAAAAATATTTATATTTTTTTTCTTGGAAGTAGAGATAAAACATACATATTAGTTTTAGAAATTTTTTCACGTCATTCAGTCACCGGTTGATGATGCGGACGATTATTATATAATTAATTAAACTTGTGTGGTGCTGAGCTTGCCAATACTTATGTATTGTTTACCATACTACGCCACAGTCCTTGCTATAATTATTTAATTTCATTGTCATTTTTGTATTCAGCGCCCAAAAATTAACCAAAAAATGCAATTTTTAAACAAGGTACAAAAAAATAAACTAAATTTGGTTGTCCAGTGTTAAAGTTTGAATTATGATATACAAAGAATCCTACAAATGTGCGCATAAATATGGCGCACTTTTTCAAAAAATATGCTTCTTTATCCGAGCAACGCTGATGACGAGAGGTATATACAAACATGTCCGTTGGCTAGTTCTTCATTTCCCACGTTGCTTTTGCTGTGAGTGATTCCATCAATACCATATTAACATCATCCTCGTTAAGGCATCGTCATCTGTGGACGCGTTTCGCCTTTTACAGCTCATCGGCACAACTTTGCGAGCGCTGGTAATCGATTTTAGGAAAATCGTATATATAGCCAACAGTTAACAAGTATTAATGAGAATATCTAGATCTAGATTATCTAATTAATTAAAATTGCCGAAATAAGCGACCTCTACAGAAAGAATACAACTAAATATTCAAAATTCTGCGAGGTAGCAGGCTTCGGCTAGTTGGAACTCACGAATGGAAAATAATTAATTCAATAACTAATACGAAACTACCAGCACCGCCATCTTTAAACGTGTTTCGCCATTTATGGCTCATCGGCACAACTTTGCGAGCTCTTTTGGGTATGATTTGACTATCCTCCAAACCAATATTGTAGATATTAAGATTGATAGTAAAGATCGTATTAACTACATGTTATACGACAATATGCTTACAATTATGCACACTTAATGTATCAAGTTTTTTTGTTTAAGTTATTCATCAGCAAGCAATTCCAAAGAACTGGAGAATTTATTCATATCTGAACAAGATAAATTTAGTGTTAACATCATAGCACTCTAAGTCATTGATATAGGAATACTAAGAATATAAGGAGACCGAGTGCGGATCTTTGGTAAATCATGCTTAATTTGGAAAGTTGTTATATTTAACGATTGAAGTCAATCAATGGGAACAAGAGCTCAGTTCAGAACATTCATTATGTTTAAGTGCATTAATTGAAACGACATTGTTTACACCATCATATGCTGTAGAGAGATCATATAAGATCATTTTTGTCCTTAATTTTTTTTAGAATAATAATGTTAAGTTGTGTTGGTAGCGTAATATTTATTTCTAAAACAATACTGTCTGCAGAAATAAAGCTGATAATTTAAAGCAAAGGTCTATGCGTTCTTTCCTAGCTTGCTACTTCTTTTCCTTAACAGAGTACAAAAATTTGTGTGTGTAATAAATTGTGTAAGCCAGGGAAAATTTGTCGTGCAAAAGTATGCGATTATGATTCACTAGTTGTGATTCTAGCTATGAAATTTTGAAATTAAACCATTACCATTTCTGTAACTTCAATATTTACTTTTCACTATAAATATCGCTTCTCTCTAGCATTTTTGCTATTGGTGATAATACATTTATCACTCTTGTTTTTCCTGTGATGTCGGTATAGTAAGAAGCTAATAATGTTGGAATGTTTTCAAAACTGCATCACTAACTTTTTTTATGTATGGTGTGTCAACTGTTCAGCAAGAACCGTTTATTCTATATGACTATCATCTGTGCATTATATGATTAGTACTCCGTTATACACGTACAAGTATTGTATGTAGATTGTATTCCATTCTAATATTTTTGCAGTTTTCTAGAAATAGTTAGCATAGAGCATGTGGTACCTCATTAATATAATCGAATGGCTTGTCATTAAACAGCGCGTAACTTGTTTACTTAAAATGAAGCACCAAAAGGCCAGATAAAGGGAGTTCATCAATGATTTAACACAGCACTTGCGTTGTACAAAAGCAAATTGTTCTAAACATCAAACGACAACCGAAGGTCGTCCAAGATTCGATCAAGTACATCCCGATTATTCGGCCAACATAACCAACTACAAAGAATACAAAAACGCAAGGATAGCCATAAAGAAAATAATAAAATTTAAGGAAAAAAATAAGTTCAGAAAAAGTAAAAAAAAATATATGGAACCCTAAAAATATGAAGAAACTAAAATACAAAAACACAAAAAGCTATAAAGTATAAAAAAGAACAATCACAGGAAGATAAACTCATACAAATATGGAAGAAATATTTTAAGGAATTGCTAGAGAAAAAACACCACCAAGAAGCAATATAGATCAAACAAATGTAACACCAGAAATAGAAGAAAGAGAAAAAATAACAACAACGTAAGTGGAAGACAGGAAGTAATTGGAACATGCTAGCTACGGAAATCGCCCCGAGATGACAACATAAACTAAATAATACGAGCGGCGGTACCAAAATCGGCTATATAAAATGGGAAAAATAATCAATAAGATGCTCAAACACTAGAAGAATGGCAAACAGGCATAATAGGCCCAATATACAAGAAAGACGACAATCAGAACTGCCAGAGCTACAGAGCAATTGCCCTTCTTAACAATGCAGCTAAAATATAGGTAGAAATTCTAAAAGGAAAAATAATATAAAAACTAGAGGATACACTCGAAGATACACAATTAGAATTTAGAATTGAGGTACACAGGATACCATATTCATATTAAATAACAGAAAAGCTTTAAAAGAAAATAGAGAAACGCATACTTGATTCATAGGCTTAGCTTACGATAAAATAGAAGCAATGTATGGAACATATTAGAAAAACGGGAAATACAAGAATATATAATTAAAAGAATAAAATGCATGTGCCAAACAAAGAATTACGTAAGAATAAGACACGAAACTTCGGAAATGTTTGAAACAACCAAGAATGTATTTTAAGCCCGATGTTATTCTTCGTAGTACTGAAGGAAGTACTGAATAAAGGAAATAATATAGTAATAATAATAATAATAATACTATAATATAGTAATAATAATAATATACATTCATTACACACATAAAAAAATTACAAGCATTGAAGGAAAACGTACATAAATGAATTTTGGAATTTTGTAAATAATCAAGTAACCTTTTGCGGTAAACGTCACAAAGTCAAACGCTCTACACATGAGTGCCCCGACAGTTTTTCGTTCCTGCAACAATGATTACAACTAAGAGGAAAAGATGTTATGCACCTATTACATACAAAAAGCAAAGTTGGAATTCCTGAGTCATAATGCAAGCAAGTCAACAGATACAAAAAAGATAAATTTACATTTAAGTAATTGTCTTACATGGACGTTTAAAAGAAGGGGCAGATATGTAAGTTTTTTACGAAATCCAATAGACCGTTGTAAAATTGCGCGATGTTAAACGAATATTATCTTTCAAAAAAAAAGAGAGGTCCCATGCCCATGAACGGGAGGTGTGATATAATAGGGAAATCTAATATTAATGCTAGCACATCTGTTTTAAACCTTAATCTGAGAAAGAGATATACCGGAATCCTTTTAGATAAAATTTTATAATAGAAGCAGTACTGATGCAGGCAGCGACGAGAATACATGTTTAGCCAGTGAAGTTCTAAAAGTTTATATCAAACATATTCACGTCTTTTTAAACCGGATATAAAGCGAATGCAGCAATTTTGAAGTTTTTGTATTCTTTTTTTCAAGACAAGAACTATAAACAACGTCGGAATAGTTAAAGTACGACAAAACGAGTGCATCAGCCAACCAATTCCTAGATACAATAGATAGACAATTTCTATGAGAGTAGAGATACTTTAAATTGCTATACGCCTTGCAGATGTACAGCTTTAAACCTAAGTCAGATAATGATCAATAATGTTAGCAAGGACTATGAGGAGTCGATTAAATGTACAAGGTTTCTAATAGACTTACATTAGAGGAAGGCAAAGTAGCGTTGTTAATTTTGATTATGAGAATATTAATAACCAACTCATCATATTCTTTGCTTTATTGACGTTTATATGCAAATTGTGCTGCGTATAAAGTAAAGGTCCGAAGATTGAACCCTGTGGTACGCCACTATGTAGAGGCATGATATTTTACATACAAAAATGGACTGCGTAAAACTGCAGGCCAATCATTCCTTTATTGATGAATGGTGTAAACAGAACAGAATCTCCCTGAATGGTGCCAAGTGTTCAGTTGTGTGTCTTACACTAGATGCATTTTTCCAGTACATTTTAAACACAGAATCTATTATCAGAAAAATTCAATCAAGTTTCTGACTTGGGTGTATTGTTTGATTCACAGCTTACTTTTTCTCAATATGTAACAACGATTTGCTTGTCAGTATCCAGGTCTTTACGTTTTCTTATACTATCATGTATAAGATGTGCAATTAAAACTGTTTATTACGCTATTGTTCGTAATAAACTGGAATATGCATCCCTGGTATGGTTTCCTTGCTGCATTAGTCAACAACTCTCTGTAGAAAGAATACACAGAGGAGATTTCTCAAATATTTGTCTTTTAAGATCACTGGTGTTGTTCCCTGAAAGAAAATTAGATTACATTAGTTTGTTAAATCATCGTAATGGTGAAAGTTTATTTTACCGCTGTGAGCGATGTAGTGCCATATTCATACTTAAATTACTACAAAACAAAATTGATTCTCCTTCCTTACTTGCTGCGGTTAATTTTAATGTCCCACCACGTACTACTGAATATGGTGCTACAATTAATACGCCAAAGGCTAGGACAAACATTATGATGAAGTCTCCAGTTTACGTCATGCCAAAGAACTTTAATGTCTTCTATTTACTTGGAACTGTAAGTTACTTACGTTTGTTAGTACTAAGGTTTTGTATTGTTATTTTGTTCCTTTGTTTATTCTTTGTATCAATTTGGATACTACACATGTATTTTTTTTTTATTAAGTTGTCCAGTAATTGGCTTTCGCTGTTGAACGAATAAACTGCGCGAGCATGAGCATGCACACAAGCACAAATACGAGTCGTTTGTACTACCGTTTGGTAAGCAATATCGGTAAAAAAACCAACAAGTGTGACAACCAACGATCAAAAAATACTATTTCTTTCCTACGCATACATTTCTCTGTTTTGTTTAAAGCTTCATGTAGGGCCCATGATGCAACAATAAAGTTAAATCTATCTTTGCAAAAGTACCTATTTAGATACGTATACATTCGATACAATAAGCTTTAGTAGTGAAAAGCGTCAATACAGATAATATCAATGAAATTGATTCGAAAAAGTTAATCCTTGAAGTTCTTATTTTGTAAATCATAAAAGGTCATCGTACCAGTTGTGACCAGTAAAGTTCGCCACTTTCCATGGGCATCACGAGGTCGTCCGGGTGCGTACTTCGTAATATATGCGCAAGCGATCTTGCAGTACGTTGAGCGCCAAATTTGTAATGTTTTCATGGGGTAAAATTTAAAAAGATTTCGAAAATTTTCAAAAAACCTAAATAGAAATTTTCTTTTTGAATTTTGAATTTTTTCAAGTGCCTAAACGTATGTGCGCTAAACACATACTGGATGCGTAACTACAGTAATAAGACCACTTGCGTATATACTATGAATCACACACCGACGCCCACGAAGCACACGCAAAGTGGCGAACTTTAGTGACCAGGGAATGTGAAGGTAGGTATCACATTCAAAACTGCGATCCTGATTTGAAAAGTCTTAGTTTGAAAAACACAAAATTAGTGCGACGTTCAAACGGTCGTAGTTGATTAGTATATTTAGACGACAATAAATTATATATCAAAAATGATTGAATTAATAGTTATTAAAAGAAACTAGATTAGAAAATCGTTGAATAAATCCCTTCCATACCCAACATCCGTGTTTTTTTTAGGTATAACAAGTACTTCAACATCTTTCGCAACAAGAACCTTTGTTTTAAAAAAATCTGGACAATGATCTGGCCAAGCATGCAGTGTCGTCTGAGGAAAAAAACAAATATAACTTTAATTAACATGTTGCCCTAAAACATATAATAATACTTACACCATTTACTAATATTAGAAATATTAAGATATCGAAAACATAAAATAAAATAATGTATGATATAAATTCAACATTTTTCAAAATGAAATAAATTTTACTGTACATGACAGGATACGCAAAATGTCATACTTTCTAATTTGCATGACAAAATCTCCCCTTGCGAATGTTAAATGGAAATTATCTATTCACACTGTATTATAGCAACTTATTACAATTTATAGGGATTCACAAGAAAGAAAGAAGACCTCTTAAAAAAGATTAATTCTATAGCAGACGAAAGCAAATATGACATCAATGCATGGGAGGAAATGTGGACCAAAGCACTTAGAAACATTATTAATCTTTACAAAGTTAAATATGATCCATCTAATAATTAACATATGTCTTTATTGTATTTTGTTTCTACTATAAATTTACAAATTCCTTTACAAATAATAAATATATCGAAATGATCCATAATTTCATGCTGTAAGCTGTTTTTCCATTTATTATATAAGGCTCACATTTTCAAATAAAGCTAGTTGCTCTAATGCCTCGAAATTTGAACCTAGAGTGATTTATTCGAGACTAAAACAATGATTACCGAAAGACAAAGAAATGCTGAAAAATATTCGATTCGACAATTCAAGTTGGCGGTGGAAGGAAAACTACTTTACCTATTTCGTTCTAGTGCAATCTTGAAAGCACAATCTATTCTAAAGAAAACAATGAATTTAGTTTAAAGTCGTTTGATATAGAGACATTGTACGCTTAGGAGGTAGTAAGAAAAATGCTTGTCCCGTTTTGATGTTGTGAAAAATGCTTTTTTCGAATAACACACTATATGAAAATAGCATAAAACCTCTAGTATAGAAAGCTACCGAATTCTTAAGATTTCAAAAAATAGTGGCACTACGCAGTTTTGAAGTAGTAACGGTGCGGTATTATATATCCATGCTTCTTAATCATTTAAAATCGATTATAATTACAGAGCAGGTATGCGTAGGAATTTCAATGCTTAAATAAAAAAATGGTATAACCCCATTTTATAATAATCCTTCCAGTTAAGATCGCAATCACTTCTTGGGTAATCTGTAAGATTCAATTTTATAATATTTGTTAACTGTTGACTTATTAATCAACTTATTAAAGTTACTTGTAATACAAAATAACTAAGAAATTTCTTACTGTAGAGTAGTACCGCTCAGAATAATATGTCGACGCAGAGATAAGAATTCCTATCGCAAACGAATATGCATTCAGTCAACCAAATCGTAGTTTTAAATGGAAGCAAAGATATACTTTTTTCATTAAAAAAAAAGAATTTGTTGACATAATTTATTTCATTGAAACAAATAGCTTCAATAGTTCCATTTTAAAATACATCTGCTCGATTTATATTCGATTCAGCAAATTTTATTCTTTTTTTAAATAACTTCGTCGGATTGAAGTAAGTATATTTTTCTTTGCCATATATTTTGACTTAAATAAACACGTATTTGATTCAAAACCCTGCACATACATTGCCCTAGCAAAATACTTCTGTGGTTTAAAATATGCCATTGCTTTGATAAATATATTATTGTGTTGGTGTTATTATTCCACTGAAATGATTAGTAGTAGTTGGTTTCTTCTGCTTAGGGAAGAAAGCATCAATTTATGAGCACATGAAGTGTATGGACAATATGTAAAAAAAATCTTTTTGAAAGCAACTTTATTCACATTGTAAACAAACTAACAAAAGTAGCAGTCTCCAGAATGTGCCACACATTCAACTCGTTTTCCAAGCACACGCAAAGCACACTATAAGAACTATGCGAAGCGGGGCAACTGGAGAAGTTACGCGAGGGCAAAAATGAGACAGACTAGTCTTATTTGACATTTAAAGATGGTTTCTGAGCCAATCGACAGTAACCGACTGCAGTATGCAGCTTTCGGAAAAAACACATTTCCGACTCCCGCTAAGCACACTACGTGAAGTGGGGGAACTGGAGAGGCTTGCGCAACCGCAAAAGGGTGACAGATTAGTCTTATCTATCAGCTAGAGATAGTTCCTGAATCAACTTAGCTGACTCCAGTATGTGCCATACGTACGTTTCGATCGAGTACTGCCTAGATAGATATCTTCTGGTTAGCAAGAATTCTGTGAAACATAAAAGACATAATAAAGAAATGGAATTATTTTATTTGTGAACAACTTACAAGTTTACTAAGGTTAATTGACATTATTTCTCCATATTTAAAGTACCCTTCAAAATTTACCAGAATCATGCATGATTTATTTAAAATGAATATGATAACATACAACGTGTGTATAAATTGTGGCAAAAGCTACACGTAGCGACATACTTCAATCGACAATCTAAATGCTAAAACATTGTACCATGCTTTATACGTCTTCAGGGACCACTTGAAAGTAACATACATTTGACAGTACTATAGTTGCATACTACTGTAATAGTAGGTACAATACTTGTCAAAATTGACAAATGGGAATTACAAATGACAAATTGGAAAACAATTGATACATAGGGAAAAGCAATAGGAATACACTTTATTAAAACAGAGTTAATAGTTTTGATTTTTCGAACGCATCTCTTATAATGAATTAGCGACACTATTACCTACGCATTTGTTCAAACTGATATCCGTCTGTTTGTAAGCACAGTTGCAATCTACGAGATATTGTCTGTTTTACTCGCTTGAGCCTTTCCGACGCAATTTCTAATACTCCCGCGTTAATTCTTCCTTTAACTTCATCAGCTTCTTATGAAGGTGTTGCGTAAACTTTCTCCTTAATGAAACCCCAAGCAAAAAAGTCTAAAGGATTAAGGTCGGAAGATCTTGAAGCCCATAAGATAGGACCACCGCGACCAATCCACCTGTTAGGGAACTATATGTCCAACCACTCTCTCACATTACGAGCAAAATGAGCATTCATGATGAGGCTCATGAATGTAAAACATGTTACGGCATCTGTTCAATGGCATCTCGTCAATAACTTCTTCCGACACATTTAAGTACCCATTGGCATCAAGACGATTGGGCAGATGGCCCAATGATTTATTATGCCCAGCCAAACATTAACCGAAAACTTTCTTTGGTGACCGTATTCCCGAGAAGCATGAGGATTTTCATCTACCTATTGAAAATTATGGGTATTGAGTACACCATCACCGGTAAACATAGACTCGTCGGTCCAAAGAACACCTCTTAAAAAGTCGCCATCTTCTTGAATCCTATTTAAGATTCTATGGCAAAAATTTAAACCAAGTATGTTATCGTTTTCACAGAGTAGCTACACTTTAGTTATATGGTATGGATAAGGAAGGTTTTCTCACAGAACCAAATGAACGGTCTTATTACTGGGGATATCGAATGTCAACGCCAACCGTCGGGTACTGACGGAGGGATCTTCATTTACTGAATCTACAATTTGCTCTTCCAGTTGCATTGTACGCCTTTGCCTAGGTCAACCAGCGTTGGAATTTCTTTTATTAAACGAACCAGTTTCACATAGACGTTGGTCCAGCCGTCGAAATGTTTCCGTTTTGGAAAACGTATGCGATATTCCTGTTCTGCCATGTTAGCATTTCCATTACAGAAACCGTATACCATATACATATCGGCATATCCATTAAATGTAAAATACATTATAAATAAACAAAACAATAACACAAGAACGATAAAACACAAAAACAGAATAACTAATCAAGAGAATACGAGAAATCACGAAAAAGAGCGGAGCTTGCACAAAATTGTACACATGAGAAGAATTAATTCAGATAAATGTCAAAAGTTGACAGTAATGATTTTGATTGAAATCAAATTAGAATACAAATTCATTGTTTACAAAGTTGCCAAATGTTGAAAAGAGACTCTGAAATCAAAAAAAAAACTGTTTACGAAAAAATAGGAATAAAAAGTCGTTTAAATTCAAAATTGCAGCTATCTGTAATGACAGATATCGGACACAAACGCTTATTAAGGCACTAAAAAATCAAACTTCAAAAACCTCGTAAAGACTTAGATTTTCGATTCAGAAACGAACGAAGAATGTTGCTAGCTTTTACGAAAATTATACGCATGTTATATGTATTGTAATGTTATAAAATAACATCAGCGAGGATAGCTGCAGCGGAAATCCAAATTCTTGACAGTTAATGATTTCACAAAATTTGTATAGCACAATAAATGAGAATAAAAAAAAATGAAGAAGATGACTTCTGGGAGAGAATACAAAGATGGGAAGAAAGAACAGATATTAAGAAATTTTAATATAAGAATTGGAAATAAAACGGAAGGAACTGAAGGATTAATGGGAAAGACTATTACAGAAGATCGAGGAAAGCTATCATAACAGAGAAAAGTAACAAAAAGCAAATACTTGATGTAAAAGTCAGCAGAAGTGCTAAACTCGGAACTGATCACTTATCTTATAGCTGTAAAACTTGAGAGCATTAAACAAAGAAAAGAACTTCGATAACCGCAAATAAATAATAAACAGAAAAAAATTAAAACCATTAAAACAGAATCGAGCGATAGCAAAACTGTTTAGTGAAATTTTAGCTATTGAAACTAATAAAAAGAAAGAAGATATAGGAAAAGCAGAACTTGAATAAAAATTGAACATACTCAAAGATGTATTGAAACATGCAAAACCACAAAAATCCGAGCATTTAAGAGCTAGCTGGTAGAATGGTGAAATAAAAGAGATAATAAAAATTTAAAAAAGCATGCAAAAAATATCTCAGAATACAAACAGATGAAACATATAAAGAATACAAGGAAGCTAGCCAACGGGTAAAGGATAGAGTCAAGACAGCAAAGAACAAACAGTGGACAAAATTTGAACAAAAAATAGGAAGAGACGGTACAAGTAATCAGAAACTACCATGCAAATCAATGGCGAGAATGGTAGAATAATAACAGCAATATCAGAAATAATTAAAAGATGGGAAGAATACTGTAACGTTTTTCTGCCTTTAAAAACGTTGTCGGGGCTCTAAGACAAACAACTCAGGCGATATATATAATATAAAATGGATTTATTCTACACTTAACGTCTGTCAACACTAAAAATAAAAAATCATTGTCAAACTTTTAAAAAGAGCAAACTAGATAAATGAAATCCAACAATATTTACAAACTACCGTACGTAACACTGCTCCCTCCTTAGATCTGTTCCGTCCCGGAACAGGAACAATTTCGTCAAGAAGGTACAGACATCTCACTCCTTTTCTGCACTACAATGTCTGGTGGAAAACGCTACTGTCCATCGCTTTCCCTCCGCTGCCCGTGGGTTGTAACAACACACCAGAAATTCAATGCCTGTATATCGTAGATATATGTAGATTTCTTCAATCATGCTTCTTACGACCCTCCAGTTCAAGCCATACACAACCTAATTTTGGTATTCTGATATTATTGATCCCCAGCTCTAACAGCCTCCCTCTTAAGCTTATCAGGCTGTCCCACATGGAGTGATAAGCTGGCTATACCCTTTTCCATTCTTAGGTCCTGGGCAACACAATGCGCTAACGCGCAACCTTCAGGAACCAAATACAGATCCTCTTGAATCTCCGTCGTCGCACCGTGACGCACTTTGTGACAATTTTCGTGCTTATCCATGAATTCCTCATAGGTAAGTTCTTCTTCGGGGAGTATACAGACTCGAACATTCTGCTCACCCTCTTCATGATTATTTCCAAGAAACGGAGCTAGTCGATTAAAATGGACTACTCTTAGCTTACCATTTGGTTTCCTTTTGATGCGGTAGACAACGTCGTTAATTCGCTTCACCACTTCGCAAGGCCCGTCCCACGATCGTTGCAGTTTAGGTGAGAGCCCTAGACGTCGCTAAGGGTTGAACCAGCCAGACCAGGTCACCAGGCTGATATCCGCCTTCATTCGCTGTGATGTCGTAATGTTCCTTCATTCGGTCACTTACTTTATGGATGTTCGTCCTCACTCGATCGTGAATTCCATCCATTCGTTTTCGCAAGTTCGATACGTAGTCATCTTCAACAACTTCTTCGTTCGGTTTAAAACCGAACTTGAGATCGCATGGTAAGCGCAGTTCTCGTCCAAAAAGCACATTAGTTGGCCGGTAGTTTCGTGGACCGATGCTAGATGTCAGCAGAAACAGATGTAGTTGCTGATCCCGATCTCGCTGGTGATCTGCGACAACTTTTGACAAATATTTGATAATGGTCCTATTCATACGCTCGACTATGCCATCCGATTGTGGGTGCAATGCAGTTGTTCTGGTTTCGCGTATGCCCAGTATTCTGGACACCTCCTGGAACACCGTTGATTCAAAGTTTTGTCCCTGGTCGGAGTGAAGTTCAAGCGGTACACCAAACCGACAGAATAGTTCTTTAACTAGCGTCTCGGCGACCATTATAGCTTCCTGGTTTGGCAATGCATAAGCTTCCACCCATTTAGTGAAGTAATCTATTGCAACCAGAAGGTATTTGTTTCCGTCTTCTGTCGTAGGAAACGGTCCAGCAATATCAATCGCAATCCTTTAAATGGGACTGCCGACGTTATATTGCCTCATAGGCCCTCTTCTTTTGGGAGGATCCATTGGTGGCAGCGCAAGTTGTACATTTTCGGCACCAGTCTTTTATGTTCTTCTCGCAGTTCACCCAATAAAATCGCTCTCTGACCTTCTCCATCGTTTTATGAACTCCAAGATGTCCTCCCGACGTTCCATCGTGGAGGAGTTCTAATACTTCGGGAACTTTCGTTTTCGGCACCACGATCAGAAGCTTTCTATTCGTCCCAGCTTCGTCTTCTAACATTCGTTTCAGAAGACTATCTTCTATCACCAACGAGTCCCATTGCGCCCAATATGATTTTAACTCCTGCGAATACGGAGCTACAGCTTCCCAATTAGGCCGCGCTTCTTGCTTTTCATTTTAGTAAGTACTTTAGAACTTCGTCAGACTCTTGGTTGGCTCGGATTTGATCTTTGGTCCAGCTATGATCCAAGACAGAAGCTCGCAAGCAGGTTGCTTCATTTTTCTTCTCGACGCGACAACACTGGTTCCAGGCCGATGTTCTGAATCAAAATCATACTCCTGCAAACGTTCTATCCATCTGGCAACCTGCCCTTCTGGGTTTTTGAAACGTAACAACCACATCAATGCTGGATGATCGGTTCTTAACAAAAGCTTCCTGTTATAGAGGTAATTATGGAAGTGTTCCACAGATAACTACGGCCAACAGCTCTCTCCTGGTCACGCAGTAGTTGCGTTCCGATTTTGATAACACTTTACTAAAGTGGCCTCCGATGCCGACGTTGCTGGCAGAAATATCCAATATAAATTTTCCTTCGGCTTGAGGATAGCTTAAGATGAGCGCCGAGGTCAGCATCTGTTTCAGTTCATCAAAGGCATCCTGGCAATTCTTGTCCCAAATGAAGTCTCTGCTCTCTTCAGTTAGTCTTGTGAGAGGCTTAGCGATGTTGGCAAATCCAGGAACGAATCGCCGGTAATAAGTACATAGCTCGAGAAAGCTTCTTTCTTCGGGCTTGTTCGTTGGGACCGGCCAAGACTTAACCGCTTCAATCTTCCCCGGGTCAACGGAAACTCCATACTCTGATACCACGTGGCTGAGGTAGTGTACTTGCTTCCGGAACGCGTTACACTTTTTAGGATTCAGCTTCAGGCTTGCTCCTTCTAATCGCTGGAATAATTTTTCCAAGTTCTTTAAATGATCAGCAAAGCATTTTCCTAAAACAATTATATCGTCGAGGTATACCAAGCAAGTTTGCCTTTGCCTCCATCTCAACTTTCCAATAACCACTCTTCAGGTCAAGAGTCGTAAATACTTTACACCCACCTAGAGTATCCAAGGTGCCATCAATTTGAGGCAAGGGATAACTATCCTTCTTAGTTACGTTATTTAGTTGGCGATAGTCTACGCAGAACCTGGTCGAACCGTCCTTTTTCACCAGCACCACTGGGGAAGCCCATGGACTATTGGATGGTTCAATCACGCTATCCCGCGAATCATACGACACATGGAACTGTCGTATGATTCGCTCTGCTACGGCTCGTTTTGCCAATGGCAATCTTCTAGGGACTTGTCGAATGGGCTGGGCGTCTCCAGTGTCTATTCGATGTCGTACAACGTTAGTCCTGCCCTTGGTGTTGTGGTCTTCTGCTTGGAAGAGATCTTGGTAGCGTCCAAGCAGTTGCTTTACGGCCTGGCGTTGTTGTATTGTCAGATCCTTACAAGACATGTCAATGAAATTATTCAACCACTTAGGAGGCGGATCAGGAGTTGTCGCTGTGTTACCCGCTTTATGGACAATGGATGACATACTTGCACAACTTTCCAAAGGAATGCCTTTTTTTAACTTTACTGGATAATTGTTGACATTCATCAACCGAACGGGCAGTTTTCTTCCTGTTTGAACAACTGCCTTGGCGACTAGTATTCCGCGGTCTTCTCCGCCAACCGCTCCTGGTTCCAGCATTAAGACTTGCCCTCTGGGTATGTCTTCGTCCACGCTCGCTTCCACAATGGTTTCACTGCGGCTCGCCACAGTTACATCTTCTGCTAGTACGACGCATGTTGACATGTTCTTGCCGTGGTTGAGGATAACTTCTTCTTTGCCAATTGTTAGTACTCCTGCTTGCAGATCAAGTTTGAAACCAAATTCTGCCATTATGTCCATTCCTAGGATTACGTCTTGTTCTATATCCGCGACTATTACTCGATACTGGAATGTAGTACTACCAATCTGGAAGTAGGCCATCGTCTCCCCCAGCACGTCGATTGACTGTCCAGCCGCCGTGTGTAGCGTCCACCTAGTCGGATATATCTTGTTGCCCTTGCATACTACCTTCGGATGAAGAATTGTCATTGTTGCACCAGTATCCAGCAGCAAATCTATTACATTTCCATCAATGAAGAGGCTGCTAGCCCGACCTTTTACTGAAGCAACAATCACTGGTGTTTCCGGGGCATTAGCCACACGGGTCGACGATTGCCCCTTCCCGTCGGCCCATTTTAGTTTTCCTTCTGCCTTAGTTTTAATAGATTAGGGCAGTGGCGTACTACGTAGATGCGCCGACTTCCCACAATTCCAGCATCGTTTCTCCGGTCGCCAAACCTCCATGTGCTTCAGAATTTCCGCTACCATCTTCTTAAGTTCTTCAGACGACTCTTCCTCCTCGTGAGTTTGTAGAGCACCGACGCAAGCATCTCCTTTGATAGATTGCTTCACGGCTTCAAAATCCAAGGCTTGAGCCAAAGCCTGATTTAACGCTTGCGGGTGAGCAAGCTTAACTGCCTGCTGAGTCTCGCTATTAAGACCATCCAGAAACTTATCCACTACCAGACTCTCATCCACCTCATCTGATACCGCTGGGTAAGCACTCTTAACTAAACGAACAATGTCAGCTTCATACTCCTGTAGAGTCTCGTTGGATCTCTTGTAGCGATTTTTTAACTGCGAGCGGTATACTTGCTGCAGATGTTTATTACCAAGACGCACCTCCAGGTGATTGAGGAGTGTTTGGTAATTTTGTCGCTCTGATGAAGGAATAGTCTGGAGTACCTTCAGAGCGTCGCCGCGCAGAGACACTGACAACATGGCTGCTTGTGTAGCTTCTGTCCAGCCGTACACCTTAGCCATCGTCTCCAGCAGAGTTAAATAGTCCTCCAATTGCGTCTTCCCATCAAAGATAGGCAGCTCACTTTTTGTTTGAATCGTACCGATGGTCACTGTATTTCCTGCTTCCATTTGGATGCTTTGCGTATAGGTAGAATTTCCGGTGTTTTCGTCTTTCGGTGTAGTTCCAGAATGAAACTGTACATCTTCATGCGCCCGTCCAATTCTTCGATTATTCTGGATTTTTCGATTAACTTCTCTTCTATACTCTTAATTTCCTCATTCATCATTCTAGAACTTTCAATCAATTTTTCTTCCAGGTTTCTAGAATTTTCTGTTAATTTATCTTCTATCTTTCTAGAGTTTTCTTTTAATTTCTCTTCCATATTTCTAGTTAATTTCTCTTCCATACTTCTAGAATATTCTGTTAATTTATCTTCCATCATTTCTTTAAGTTCCGCTAGAAGTTCTCTATTTCCACCGGGCACTTCAAACAAGTATTTCTCAGGATCTTCTCCAGTCTCTTCCATGGCTCTTTTCAACCGCAACTGGAGCTCAGGCTTCTTCCCGCTTGCATCTTCATCCCTTTCTTCTAATTCTCTTTTTAGGTCTGCTACTTTCAAGTCCATTCATTTACAGAATTTCGCCATTGTTTTCAACTGTGCACAGTTAGTCCAGGAACTTCTGTTATTCCCAAATATATCGACAATACCCCACACCTGACACCAATTGTAACGTTTTTCTGCCTTTAAAAACGTTGTCGGGCCTCAAAGACAAACAACTCAGGCGATATATTCAATATAAAATGAATTTATTCTACACTTAACGTCTGTCAACATTAAAAATAAAAAATCATTATCAAAGTTTTAAAAATATCAAAGTAGATAAATGAAATCCAACACTATTTACAAACTACCGTACGTAACAATATTTTAAAGAAATTGTGGAGTTAAATGAAGAATTAACGAGTGAATTAAAAAAACAGTGCGCAACCCACAGCCATATACATAAACTCAAATAGAATTAAACTAGGTTCAGGAAGCAATCAAAGCTTTTGTCAATTCGCAGATCATGCCTACTGAATATAATTTGCGTTCGATATTTTGCAGGATATTTTGAGAAATATCTAGCAACGCTGTGTAATGGTGGATTTGTGGTTCTAAACCCATGTTGGGATTGGGAAATAAAATTATGTTTGTTAATGAAACTGTTCATTCTGTTGAGCATGGCGTACTCAAACAACTTACTAAAAGAAGAAAATAGCGTAATCGGCCTGTAATTTGACAAAGAGTTCGGGTCTCCTTTTTTAAAAATAGGTTTAATTGACGCAACTTTCAGAGACTTAGGGAAAGAGCCTGTTTCAAAAGAGGTGTTAATTAAATATGTTATTGGTGTAACCAATTCATGCTTGAACTCTCTTATAATGCGAGCAGCAACACCATCAGGGTCCGAGGTAGATTTATTTTTAATATTAGCAAAGAATGTGAGCATTTCACTTTCAGAGTAGGGCTGTAATTAGATTGTGTAAATGTTGTCTTTTAGGTGGTTATGTGAGACAGACATACTAGGAATGGATAGCGATGTCTTATGTGGAGCTTAGGAGAAGTGCTGAATAAAGGCCTCTACTGTGTTTACTGAAGAAGTAATGTTAGAGTTGTTAATCTTAATTTCCAGGAGATTCCTAGTTTGCTTTAGGCAGGGTTTGTTTTGTAGATTGTTTAAAATTTGCCAGGTAGTGCGGCTTTTATTGTCAGAAGTTATCGTGTAAGTGTTTTTATGTTGTGTAAACGTTTTGTAAATATGGGTACCTTTTCTGCAACTGATATAATTCTCTTAATTTGGTACTTTATTGTTTGACTTCGGAGTTTACCCAATTTTTGCTGCTATTAGTTATAGAAATCTTTTTATATGGGAAAGACATATCGGAGTAGAAGGAAAATATGTTGAAGAAAGCTTCAAATTTAGTGTCTAAATCATGAGCAATGTATATATCGGTCCAAGGTTCGGTTTGTAAGTGAGTTCCAAACTTAGTCTTATTGTATGAGGTATAGATCCTACGATATTCAAACTGTTTAGCCATAGTTTTAGCACTTTCGGAGTAAAAGAGTATTAATCTATGATCTGAACAATCAACGTTGAGATCACCCGCGACAACCAGTGCTATATTACTAGTGCAGTATTTTTCCAACACCTTATTCAAGTTAAAGAGAAATATAATAATTTACTACTAGGTGACCTATACATATTGAAGACTAAAAGCTACATAGAGTTCAGTTCAACTTTAGCTACGTACAGTGCGAAATCTTTTTCTATACAATACATGGCCACATCGATCTTTAACGCTTCTAACTCATGACGTATCCATATACCACAGCCGCCCCCTCTACTGCGCGATCTACAATAACTAGTAATTAACTTATAATTATTTACATGAAAAAAGTCATTCTCTAAATGTTTAAACCACGTTTCAGGTAGGCATACAATCGCCGGTGAATATTCAACTAAAGAAATCTCTAAATGGTTTGCTTTACTTACAATACTTTGACAATTCAATAAAAATAAGAGACAATTACTCAACCTGGTGGAGTTTGCATTACCTACTTATATGATATTTGGATTTAAGATTTCAGCCATGTTGTCAGTCGGAATTGAAGGAGGAGTATTCTTCTGGATGCTTCGACTGAAGTTTCTCGACTTTCAAGTTTGAAATTTTCTTTGATTTAAGGTAGTCGGTAGTCGACACGGGATCCAAACGAAATATATGATAGTGTGCGTATCTCGTAACGGCTGTAATTGAACAGTCCTCTTCTGCTGTACCGTATATTGATTTAGTTTACGATTTTTATGATTTATATTCAATTCTTTCTTTTCCAAAGATATTTTTATCGGTAAGAGGTAAAAAGGTCAGGCTGTTTCTTTTATTGGTGTGCTTTTACTAGATTTCTTGTTAGTTACAACTTTTTTTTTATCCGCAATAATAGGTTTATCTAGCGCTTTCTTTTCTTTGTATTTCGAGTCAGAGACTTCATTAATCAATTCAATATTTGATTCTTTTATTATTTGTTTGTCACTTGTCAATGATGTTATTTCCATACGCAGGGGTTCCGTCTCATTTTGAACGATATCCTTGATTATCTGTTTGAATTCAGTACTCCTCAAAAAAGCAATTACTGGATCATTACTCTTTTCCCCTAACCGTAGACCGGGAGGCATTGTTTTATAACTATATCGTAAATATAAGCGGTGATTTCTTCACTAAAACCACAAAAGGACGTATGAACACGTTGTCACTCTAAGATACTCCTGTGCTTAAATTGAATTAATTAATTAAACGATTTAGTCTTTTTGGCTTGTGTCAATATCGGCCGTCGATGTCAAAAATTTTATATATCGTATATTACTGAATTGCTATCAATCCTGAGCCAAAAAAATGCACCAACACTGTATGGCGCAGATATTCAATTTGACATTTGAAATGTTTCAACGGTTGAAAATCGTTCCCAAAATGTCCTTTTGGATATTGAAACAAAGAAAAACCATTTACAGCGTGTCCATCTACTGCGCGGATGGAAGATAATTCGTAATCAATTTAGAGAAATAGTTTTAGAATAAAAAACATTTGGACATGTTTTGCATAACAGAAAATTGTGTGTGAAGTATACAGAGTGTTCAATATCCACTATACATGACATAGGTTTATCTTTTTAAATGGAACACCTACATATTATTACGTTTTTGGATGTTGCATCAATATTCCCTATAACTGCCTCCATTACTTCTAGAGATAATTGAAGTAGTTAAAGGTCAGTAGTTGCGAAATTCTGCTGTCTTATTAACGACCGATGTCTTAAACACCTTACACGCTAAAATTGTGATTCAAATTTGATTCAATTGAGTATTTCTTCGAGTTTTCAGTACGATATCGAAGATTTTTTTTATGTTAACCAGATCCTGCAAGAAGACAATCGATATCGTTGCCAAGTTTAATTCAGGCTACTTCAATTTTTGTAAATGCAACTGCCTGTATATTTCCAGAATCTGATATACAAACAAAAAAGTTCTTTATAAACGTTTTCCTCCAAAATGTGTCGTTTTTATTCATTGAATATGAAATATTCAATGAATAAACTTCTGTTTTGCTAAAAATGTTCATTCAAACTAATCCAGCATTTCATTGAAAAAACATTGCCTCGTAAGTTAGCAAACAACTACCAATATTAAATAACGAAAATATATAGACAAATAATGATTACAGTTAGGTATAAAACGAATAGATTTATTTAAAGCGTGATTACTAAGTTGTTTCAGTTGCAAAAAAATATAAAACCATACTGAAAGTTACCAAAAAAATTTCGCAATTTATCTGCATAAAAATGTTAATTGAAAAACTCTTTGGATGAATTTCTTATGGCAATGTGCGATGTGGACATTACCCGAACTATTCTGGAACTTTTAATAAATGCTCAAATATGATCGTATTACAGATTCTGTAAAAGAAGATGGCGTTCTCTTCGAATAGATTTTGAAATTGTGTGCATAAATTAAATGTTAAACTACGCTCACACTTTGCGAAGCACCCTGACGATCCGTGCCTTGCAAAGTACGGACTTGCCTCGCGATGGTTTATACCTTGTTAGCAAGGCTACCACGAGCGAGTCGATGCCACTCGGTTTTTGGTCGCCTGTAAAAGGTGTCTCGATGTGTTTGCCTTGTATAGGCTGGACCACGTTGCCTCGCGATAAACTGGTTAAACTTGCCTTGCGCACATGCCTCGCTATTTATTTGATAAAGGCCGAGGCAAACTGTTCGCGAAGCAGCCTTACGACGTGTAAAGTGAGTTTTGCAGATTATTTTTAATGAATATTTTTAGAGAAATAATATAATATTTTGTCGCAGCGCTCTATGCATTTTAGCATAAAACTTATCTGTATAGCTTACTAAGGTAGGTATGGGAAATATATATATATATATATATATATATATTTGCAGCCCATCAATGTGGTATAAAAATGTGATTTGAAATGCGATAAATTCTTCCAAATATTATATCTTTGATTCGACAATGACAGGAGGATTGTGGGGTAGTATGGCAAACAACACAAAGGTATCGACACACCTAGCACCACACAAGTTTCGTTAATTAATCCGGGACAACTGTCTCGAGGTTTTGTCATTTTTAAGCAAACCGAATGATGTGAGAAAAAACTCTAATTCTAACATGAACAAGTAGCTACCTTTATCGCCTACACACCTTAAAACTAAGACATGCATAATCTTTCTATTCACATTTTCGGCTTGTTTTTTTTGTGCCGTACGTCATTCAAAAGAAGTCTCCACGTCATCGTCCAGAATAGTATATAAACCGCTTGAAAATCTCATTCGAGAGGAGTCTTCTCCTGCCTCTCCGTATTGCTGACGGTGCTCAACATTGACCTGAGCGGCATCCCGTCCGTACCGCTGTCGGTGCTAAACACTGACCTCGGCGGAAGCTTTCTCCGTATCGCTGTCGTGGCTTGACACTGATCTGGGCGAAACCCCTGCCGTATTGCTGTCGGTGTTTGACACTGACCTGGGCGGAAATCTTCCCACTAACCATGTTATTCTTGCTTGCAGAGTTAAATTAAATTTTATTTAATTCGTGATAAAGACCATAAGTTTTCTCACTGTTACTATCAATCTGTACTTTGCCGAATTTTCCATATAAACGAATTTTTATCACGTTGAATATTAAAAAACCGTTTATGATTTTGATATATCTTTTGTATGCAAAAATTGTATCCGAACTTGTTTTGCGAAATCAGTTTGATTTTATTGATCGAAGTTACTTACTTATTTTGTACATAAAACTGTCGCCAACTTTAATTCCTGAATTATGTTTGATTCTATATTCCGAAATTATTTGTTGAGTTTCTTTTGTAGGGTGTGTTAGGTGTACTTACCTAAGAAAAATACGTTTTATTTACAAAAGAAACTCAACAAATAATTTCTTAATATAGAATCAAACAGAATTCAGGAATTAAAGTTGGCGACAGTTTTATGTACAAAATAAGTAAGTAACTTCGATCAATAAAATCAAACTCTCTTTTATTTCCGACGAACCTTGGACATAATTGCTACTCAAAGGTTGATTTTTTAACGGACGCACAAGCACCACGATACACCACTCATGTTAATTTAATAGTTAGTAAAATTAATTTAGAACTTCACGAAGTAGTGTGATACTTACGAAGATACCGTATCCTGTAAGCAATATTAAGTATTGGCGTCATGTGGTAGTGAGCGACGCAACAGCAAAGAATAAGCAATTCCGACTAGATAAACATCTCGTTATCACGAATTTTGTCAAAAATAATAAAAGGCAAATTAAAGAAATAAAATTATTTTGTTTGTGAACAAGTTATAATTTTGCGCTTATGATATACGGGGTTCTTAATTAAGTTAATTATCTACAAATAAAGATTCTTTTACAGAAATATTTTCACTTAGAATATCTTTTAATAACTGCCTTATTCACAGTTCTTTTGTTGCTGATGATGCGGCGATATATCCCGCTTTAATTGTAGACAGAGATACGGAGTTTTGCTTAAAGACCAAGTAATTGCACCACCACTAAGCAGAAACACATATCTAGCAAAATGTCGTGTATCTCGATCGCTCGATCCAAGAAGCTTTGGATATTCCCAAGGATGTGCAGGTGTTACTGCCCTAGGATCATTCCTGGTAAATTGACAATATCGACACTGTCTTACAAGTTTTTCGATATCCGTGATAAATAATCTGCATTAGCGTGCTTTTTCGTATTCCTGTAAACTATCTCGTATTTGAATCCTGCCATGAAACTTGCGTAATGTAATAGTCGTAGCTGATGTCGCTGGTAAATCCTTTTCGGGTCGTAATATTCTTGTAAGAGGCTTATGATGTGTAATTAGGATAATCTCCATATACCATCTACCATAGCAATATTGGAAGAATTTCTTCAATCCCCAAATGATTGCTGTTGACTCCTTATTAATTTGACTGTAGTTTTTCTCCGAGTTCGTCAAAGATCTTGACGCAAATGCTATAGGTCGTTCGGTCTTGTCTGGGAACAAATATGAAATAACCGCACCTAGCCCTGTTGGCGATGCGTGTGTGGCTAATATTAATGGCAGTTTCGGCGTATAAGGAATTAGTACGTTGTCACTGCTAATTTCCTTTTTCAATTCTACAAAACTTTTCTCGCATTCTGAGTTCCATATAAATGGTGTATCTTTTTGTAGTAGCTTGTTGGTTGCATGCAATTTGGATGGCAAGTTTGGCAAAATTTTCTGGTAGTAGTTTACCAATCCCAAAAATGTTCTCACTTCGTTGATATTCTTTGGTCTCGGACAGTTCACTATCGCTTCTACTTTATCCGGAAGTGGATGCAGTCCATTCCTGTCGATTTTGTGACCTAAATAAGTAATCGAGTCGACAAAAAATTGACATTTTTCCTTATTCAAATGTAACTTGTTTTCTACTAAACGTTTGAAAACTGTTTCCAAGTTGCATAGCAATTCTTCGTAAGTAGACCCTTGAACCATAATATCGTCAAAAAAACATGCTACTCCTTTAATATCCGCCAACAATTGATCCATGAATCTTTGCCATGTTCCAAACATCAACCTTTTCACCTTGAATGTACCCTTGTGCGTACTGATCCCTTGTAACATAGCGCTGTCGTACAGAAATATTTTCCACGGCTCATTTTCGCAAATAGATCTCCGACTCTAGGTATAGGATTGTCATCCTTCAAAAACTTGTTTAACATAGCTTTATAGTCGAAGCATAACCGTATTTCACAATTTTTTTTAACTACAGGTACAATTGGACTTCCCCAATTAGAATATGCGGTCTTCTCTTATTATTTCGAGTTTTTCTATTCTTTCTAACTCTTTCTCTACTTTATCCCGTAATGAGGGAATTGGCCTGGGTCGCATGAATATTGGTGTGCACTCCGTGGTTGATAATTTCCATTCCGTTTGAGGTATTTTTCTTAATTCATTTTTGAACAGAGAATCAAATTTATTTAGCAAATTTTGCATTCTCAATTTGTTGTCATCTTCATGTTGAGTAGTTACTTTATGTAGAGTTGACCCCAATTGATTTTAATTTTCGTCAGCCACTTGCGACCTAATATTGTGTCCATATTACCATTTAATATGTAAATATCACCGATTGTCGTACTTAATCTTAACACTGCTCTTTCCCACAGGCTTGATAACTTCACCAGTATAAGTCCGTAGCAATACCGAAGTTAGCTGAATAAGGTTCTGAGGGTATTTTGCTCTACATTTTTTCAAGGATATAGTCGAAACAGCTGCTCCTGTATCTACCTCCATGTCACATTTCTCATCTTCAATTTGTACTTCAATTATGTATTTATCGCTTTTTCCCTTCGTTATTTGATTTATAGAGTTAATGGCTAACTGCATCTTCCGTATGATTTACTGAAATTTCTTCTAATTGATTTTGCTTTCCTTTTTTCGCTTTAAAGCAAACGTATTTTACATGACCAGATTTACCGCAGATTTCACATTGTAGATTCTTAGCCTTACATTCATTAGCTTTATGGTTATTTTCCCCACATTTAAATTTCCCGCTATTTTGTTTCGTATGTGACGATTTCGGCTTTGCATTATCTTGTTTTTGAACACCGTTTCTGTTTTTGTTAATAAAATTTACTTGTAGCGGATTTTATTTACTTTCTTGTTTCGACGATTCAATTGCTAAAGCTAATTTTACGGTTTCTTCAAAGGTAATATTTGTACTTTGTTGCAATAAACGTACTCTTACTTCATTGTCGCGTACTCCTTTAATAAGTTGTGATCGAAGATGTATATTTAGTGTAGGTTTCTTACAATTTTCGCAAAAAAAATTACAGTTTTTTGTTAATTTTTTCAATTCTGCTTGATAATTCGAAATACTTTCACCTTCATGCTGTAATCTTATTGAAAATTTGTGTTGTTCTGCAATTTCACTTGGTTTAGAGGATATGTGTGTACGTAATAAATCCTATAAGATCACCATATTTCTTTTCTTTAGGAAGGCTTGGCGCTGTAAGGTTAGATAGAACTTAGATATTGTTTTGGACCAAGACAACTAATCAAAATCTGAACACATTTCTTATCATTCTCGGCGGTATTATTAATTTAATTATTTAATTAATTTCGCAATTTCGCAACAACGACTTTTAAATAGTCCGTAAATCGACATGTTTTAACATTTTATAGTAACTGAACAAATTGTGCAATAAACCCTCGTGTCACTGACAACTTCGAAACAACCATGACATTTGTTAAGCGACATAGTAAATATAAAAGAAAACAACGAAAATCAAATTAATGTATCTGCACAAATTAAAGAAAAATAATTCCAATGATAGGCGAATTCTGCAAATACTCCATTTAAAACTATATACACTCTATTTTTTAATTACGAGGAGTAAAATGAAAAGACGCGTTTACACTCTGGAATTTTTCACAGAAACTTTTTAGCTGTAGTTTTAAAACTAGCTAGGGTTTTATATAGTTACATAATTAATTACATGTTCATTACAAAAAAAAAAATTAATTAATTAAATATAGAAAACACTACAGACTGGTATTTGTTGATCAATTACACATCATACCAGATTTCAACTTTATATATGGTATCTTTTTTAATAGTTTCTGAATGTTGCTCTATTCTACTATAATTCTTATTTTTATGTGATTATTTATAGGCGAACAACAATTTATACTAATATTAAATATAGCGTACACATATTAAACAATAACTTGGCGTTAATACATTACATTATCTTCTAAAATAATTATTCACTATCACATTCCATTTCAGTTGAACTGCTATCTTTTCCCACTGATATAATAAATGACTCGGTTATATCATCGATTAATCCATCTAACTCACACGTCATTCTTTCTCCACATGTTCTACAATTGTCCGTAGTGACATTCTGGATTGCCTGTAGTAAACTACCCTTACATCTGCTAATTTGAATGAGGTATTCTTCTTTTTTTTATTTGAGCCTACAGTAACTCAATTGGTTTGTTGCAATTTCTAGCCATCTCATCTGTCACATATGTATTATATTGCTCTTTATTAAGGCGAATTAAATGAAGAAGTTCAGATCGAACCACCTCTTCATCATACTTGTTATTTTTTGATTTCAATCAAGCCTGCATATCGAGTTTTTTTAGATGTTGTTGAGGGAATTTTTTTTCAATTTTACGACTGTGATATGTAGCATTATTCATAACAATAACAGCATCGTGCCAATATTTGATGAAACCATCTTTCAAACACCTCGGGATTCATTTCATGATAATCGGTTGTTTTTTCATTTTCGAAAAGCAATAAGCCATTCTCCACAAAACCAGCCTCAGATTCTATATGCAAAATAATGAGTCGTCTTCCTTTCAGTGCAGGATTACGTAAGCCTGTAGTCAGTCCTCCATTAAACACTTGCCATCGACTTTTTCATCATCTAGCCAAACTTTTTACCAGGTGTGTCGGTAATTCTTTTCCGGTTTTTTCGCTAAAGAAAACACGTTACTTAGAATGGATAGTTAAAATTTATTTATTCAAAGTATTGGCCATTTGATTCTATACATTTTGTCCATCTCTCAGGCAATTTATGAATGCCATTCCAAAAGAACAGTTCCTCCTTTGAGCTAAACCATTCATCGAGCCATTTTTTAACTTCTTCGAAATCGGCGAAGTGCTGCTCTGCAAGCGCGTGCCCCATCGATGCGAAAAGGTGGTAGTCGGATGGAGCCAGGTCTGGAGAGTACGGCGGGTGCGATAAAACTTCCCATCCAAGTGATTTCAACATTTCTTTGACTGGTTTTGCTGTATGAGACGGCGCGTTGTCATGTTGCAAAATCACTTTATCATGTCTTTCAGCGTATTGTGGACGTTTTTCGATCAATGCACAGTTCAAATTGATCATTTGTTGTCGGTAGCGATCACTATTAACTGTTTCTCCCGGTTTCAACAGTTCATAATATACGACACCAATCTGGTCCCACCAGACACAGAGCATGGTCTTGCGACCAAAGCGATTTGGCCTTGCAGTCGATGGGCCAGCTTCGCCAGGTGATAACCATGATTTTTTTCGCTTGGGATTTTCGAAATAAATCCATTTTTCATCACCCGTTACTATTCGATGCAGAAATGACTTCCTTTCATACCTTTGAAGCAGAATTTCACTAACGATTTTTCGATTTTCCATTTGTCTGTCATTCAATTCATGTGGCACCCATCTCCCCATCTTTTGGATCTTTCCCATAGCTTGTAATCGTTCACAAATTGCTACTCGGCCCACATTCAACTTTTCTGCTAATTGTTTTTGAGTTTGTGTTGAGTCTTCATCCAATAGCTCCTGCAATTCCGCGTCTTCAAACGTTTTCGGCCTACCAGGACGTTCTTTATCTTGAACGTTGAAATCACCACATTTGAATTGTCGAAACCACGTTTCACATGTTCTTATGGTTGGAGCATGCTCACCGTAAGTCTCTACTAGCAAACGATGACTTTCAGCGGCTTTTTTCTTTTGATGAAACAAGAAAAGTAATGCGTGCCGCAAATGCACGTTTTCAGGCACAAAACTCGACATTTTCAAAAAATTATAAATCTATAACGCTGTTATTTTGGCGGAACGTAACTTGTGTAGTTTTAAGGTTAATGTCAGTAGAATAAAATTACATATGTATCAAATCATAACATTTCATACTTATGGCCAGTGACATCTGCCGGAAAAACCGGAAAGGAATTACCGACACACCTGGTATTTAGTATGACCTTCGTTTAGCCACATTTCGTCTAAATAATAAATTCGTCGATTTTGACGATGATAATCTTTTATTGTCATCAAATACCTTCTCCACCTAATTATATCATCACGTTCTATGAAAACACTTCTTGGATTCAAAGTACGTAAAATATAAATTTGAGTACCTATACTCAAAATTTGTTGCATATTAATTAGAACATCGACACTAACCTGAAGTTTAGCATTTTCATAAATTTGTACAATGTTGAACGGCTCATCTGTGGCAAATCATAATGCTGTTTTACTTGATTCAGCACTTTGTCAAGTGTAGAAAGTTCACTTTTATAAGAAAAAATCTTTGAATTAATTGCCTTGTAGAATTCTTGACAGTTTCATTGGAATCAGCAATTAAACAATGTCTTCCAGAAGTTTGCTTAGGCGGAGTAACTTGTGCTTTCTCCTTGTATTCTTTTATGGTACAATAGTTAGTAGACTGTGCCACTGCTAAAAATAATATTCTAATTAATAATAGTCGCCAATCGTGCGCCTCTGGCCCCGTCCTCGGTTAGAAATGCGACCGGTAACGGTCCCGAGACGCGAGATCAGCGAAAACAAGCAACACGGGCAAAAGTAGGGGTCGTTATAGGCAATCTAGACATCTCGGAGACGCGGAAATAGTTCGTGCGGCAAGCGACGTCCTTCAAGCTTGCCGTAGTCTGAAGCGATTTTTCGGTTTCGTCCTGTGGGGTTAGATATAAGCGCAAGTAGTAGCCCGCGAAAAAGCCCCTACCCCACGGTAGGAAAAAATAATATGTATAATGACGGTAATGTATTATAACACCAACCTATCATACTTGATATTCTTGCGACAATAGCAGTAATTCTCATTCCTGGGTTATCAGTTCAAGGTTTTTTGAATACATCCAATATGTTCTGCTTTTCTATCAAAAATAGATGTCCCATGCTCAGAAATTTTCGCCAAAAGTAGTTGCAACTCCCTCCACATCCATGAAAAACGCTGTGAAGTTGTTTTACACGGAGAATATGTGAGCCGATTAGTTTTCAGAAAAACTTTTTTATTGTAAAAATTAAATACAAACGCACTCAGAAAAATACAGGATCTAAACATCAATCAGCTGTTGTAACAATATGGCTGCCGGCAATACATCAAATTTCCTGGATTTTTGCGGAAAACTGATTAATAGCAAGCCTACTTTTTAGCGATTCAATTTAAAAACACTCCTCCGAATTAAAAAATAGAGTATAGTAAATGTGGTACAGTAAATTAAAACTATAAACTAAAATTAATGTGAGAATAAAGATTGTCAGATTCCTGAACATAGGTTGATACGCTATCCTACAATAATCAGGAATTATATGGGGAATTTAGTTACATAAAACTATCTCATTTTCGATAACACAATCGATATATATATATATATATATATATATATAAATTCTGCGAGAATCCCTTATTCACTACATATAACATTTTTACCGTGGTTACATATTTCATTTTAGCAGTTTTTCATCTCGCTCATCGTTCTACGCATTTTGCTACTGCTAGACGATTAGCAACATACAATTAATATGAATAATATTACTAGTTTTAAAAATCACACAACACTTCATTAAATATAATATGTACTCAGAGAAAGCATATTTACATAGAGAATCACAAATTTTATTCATCTTATCTTACATACATAAACTATTTTGGTTCTAAAACAAATCATTAAATGCAACTTCATTATTTATCAAACAGGAAATGGTAAAAGTTAAATTTAACAAGGCTGAGTTTCTTAACATAGGTAATAATTAATTCAAATTCTATATACAAAACTAAAAACTTATTCTAACCTATTCACAATTGTTTATAATACTGGTTCATCAAACTTAGTACCCTTCAGTACAAATATTTCACTGTAAGGTTCTTCCTGTTCTAATTCCAACACGCGAAACTTTTTTAACACAAGCAAGCTGTAGAACTTCTGGGCAGCCTAAAAAATAAAAGAAAATTGTTAAAGATGTTATTGTTTTTGAATTTTGTCTGTGCATATTAGAATCCACAGAATGTTTCATTTTCACATTTCAAATGTCAAAAAATGTCATTATTGGACTAAATGTGAACAAATGTTATAAGAAGTTGTTTGCATCTACCTAAATTCCAAATCCAAAATGTGATTGACAAATGTCAACTTCTTTTTTTTTTCTTATATTTTGTTAAAAATACACACTGTATATTTTTCTAGTGCATTTTCTTTATCAGAAAAAATCTATTTTTATTAAGTTTTTTTTTCCATTTACCAAATTAAATCATTTTACATAGAAAACTTAAGGACTATTTTCCTATTTTCGCAACTGAAAATATTACAGTGGAGTAACATCGAGTTAAGAAGTTAGAAAATATCTCGGATTTCTTAAGATCAAAAGAAAATTTCCTTCAAGAAATCTTTTTCCATCGTGACAAAATCACAAAAAAGAAAGAATATGTTTGATTCATGGAGAATCCTCCAGCATACTTCTTTATGCTTTACTACTTACAAATATGTTGAATCAAAGAAATACATTTTCTAGTCTACGATGCTTTATATTAGGGCTGTATGGGAAATTTTTACCAGATTTTGAGAACGCAGATATCCGGTTGTACCGGGTACCCGGTTAACCTGAAACCAGGTGGTGCGTTAGACGGGTACCCGGTTCCTGAAAAACGTGGTTTTCGACGGCCCTACTTCACATATTCGTTTTATGATGAACTTTGATTAACAGTTTGCTTGTTTCCATCATTTATTATTTATACGTATTTGTTACCTTACTGAGAAAATTTATATTATTTCGCCAAACCACTCTATTTAAGTCACGTATATTAGGTATAAAAAATGTCAAGAACTCCAAGATAAAATTTGCAGCATGCAATAGCAGTTCGATTCCCTTGTGCTAATGATTAACGGAATCCAATAAGATGGATAACTGTATGTAAATAAGCGCGATCACTACTAGGTCTGAGATATAGATGACAGATTGTGATTTGGGTCTGAGATTTTCTGTCCTGCAACAATATATATAGATCTTACTAAGAACTAAACGATGTATAGCTGAACATAATTTTATGCTATATATGACTTATCTCCGAATACCGTTTAATTGAAATGTTTTTCTCTAAATTGCTCAGGGGAGGAATTGTCTTCCACCCTCGCACTAGACAGACACATTCGAACGTGCAAACGTCTACCGACTCAAGAGCTTGGAGTAGTAGATTTTACCAGGATACATACAATAGAATACCGTTGTGTAGTCTAACAGCTGGTCAACCGATAAAATAGTGAGATGTAGAAGGCAGTAGAACTGGGAGCTAAGATTTAAATAAAATTGATAGGTAGAATGTTGAACTTGGTAGATTTTAGACAGCAATGCAGTTGAACCAAACATATCCCGTAATGCTTCAACATCACATGCTAAGAGCGTTTCGACGTCTAATATAATAGACAAAATATAATAGACACCCTTTTAAAAACATTCAAATATTATTTACGTTGCCAAAATTTTTAAACAAAAATGCTTTATAGAAATATAATTTAATATTCTCTATTAATGAATTAAATTTCAAGAGACACGATGAAATTTAAATTGGACAATTCAAACTGTAATAACGTGATACTAGACGAACAATAATTTAAAAAGGATAGGGACATACTTTCTGTCAATTATCGTCAATGTCTATACATTGTACGAAAATATTTTTCTCAATATTTTTAACAAATTCAAAATTGTGTTCTAAGTTCCCACAAAAAGAAATGTAACCAATCACATTTTAACAGAACACAGACTGTTATGTGAATGGTCTGTAGGATCGCTTTTAGATGTAGTCAGGCATTTTAAAGTATTATATAGTTCGGTGTACAAAGCCCTGAAAAAACAAAATTATAAACCATATAAAATATCAAATCATCAAGGTTTTAGAAGAGGATAAAGTGAAAAGAATAGATTTTTGCGAAACAATGTTTAATGTGTTAAATGAAAAAAAAAAAAGAAATTTTGAATTAAATTACTTTTTTACTGATGCAGCTACATTTATATGCCCATTTATAAAGTACAGATGCGATGCAGTGCAGACAATCGGCAACAAATGACTGGTTGTAACCTAACAAATTACAATAACAAGTTGACAAGATTAAAACACACAACAGATTAAGAAATGACGAAACCTCAACGAACCTTCATTAATTATCAGTGTTTAGAAGACCTCTTCAATTAAAACATAATAGATAGATAAGATTCAGTATGAAGCAGTTTCATAGATCTGGACGTTTACGAAGTCGCCGTCTCCTCATCACGCCAAATAGTTTGAGCTCGTTCGGCGGAAGCGGATTACCTTCTGATCATAATGATAGCGATAGCAGTTTTTTTTTGCATTAAAATAGAGCTGTTACGAACGTAATAGCACTAATAACGCAGTCTTACTAGCACATAAATTCCCAACGGGGGCGATACCGCTCCAGTGAGCACTGGTGTCTTCTATGGGGGCGCTGGGGCAGTCAAGGAGAGTGGCGATTTTAGTTTAATTTAGGTGACAACCAGGGTTTCGAAATATGCATTTATGTAAGCTCACTCAGCTACATTTATGAGTTCGCACACGAACGCTTGCGTTTCAAACTTTGACTTTTTTTATTCAAGTATGAGAAAAGGAAAAAAAAATATTAACGTCCGCCCTCGCGTAAGTGTGACAGAGAAATTATCTCCATGGGGACAACTTCCAACATGTACGTGATTAAGCGCGTGTAAAGGAACTCTGGTGACAAATCCTTGCAAGTTGGTAGGCAAACACGCGGTTCGTGCAATCAAACATGTCGAGTGCGCACAAATTAAAATCTATAAAAGGGATAGCTCTAGCAATGTTTTATTATTTTTATGTGCTTCGCCATGATAAATAGTCGTGAGTAATAACGGAGAGAATTCATTATAAACAATATTTTTCTATCTATAAATCTGCTAATTTGTGTTTCAAAGTGTCTGAATTTACATCTAAAAAAATGCCGGTAGTGCCAGAATTGAGTATTTGAAATATGAATTTACGTACTCTCCTACAAACCAATTATTGCCTATGTGTTTAATTTGCCAAAAAGTGTTGTCAAATGAAGTTATGAAACCTGAAACTACAATGCTGATAAGAACAGAGATTTGTCCTATTTTCAAAGACTGGAAAAGCAATACTTAAGACAGTAAACCATAAAAACTGTTCTTCATCATAAGACACCGTTAGCCATCATCAGAGAAGTTCCTCTCAGTAATAATTCAGTGCAAAGAATAGATGAAATGGCAAAAGATGTTGAAATGTCATTATGTGATTACTTATGACTTGCAAATTCTCTATTCAACTCGATGAGCCAACTTTACCAAATAACGAAGTTCTACTCATATCACACGTACGATGTATAAAGAAGAAAAAATTCATCGAGTTATTTGCTAAAAATTTGGAAACTAATACAAAGAGAGAATCTATTTTTAACATGCAAGAGAAAAAAATTCATACTTGCAATATTTTGCCAGCTGCTACTGATGGTGCTCTAGTAATGATAGGGCTTCATAGCGCATTTGCAACAAGCACTACTAAATGTACTCGCTGTATAATGTATCGTCGGCCGGCTATTCTCAAAATATCAACACCTTTAAAGATGAGCGATATTATCTTTACTTGTTGTACTCGTTCAATATTCAATATAACTAGAATAAAGAACCTTTCTCGAAGAAAAAATATGACGCTAATTCAGCCAGAAGTAACTTTTTATAAAAAGTACAAATATGGTAAGAAATATGGGTCTTCCATGTAAAATATGTTGAAATATTAAATATTTTGAAATTAATATTATTTGTAGTAATGTATGTACTTTTTGCACACACTGTTAGCAGAAAAAAAATCTATATGCATTATTATGCACTAAAACTTCATTCACAAAACCTTAACCTCTTTATATTCCTGATTTTTATAATCTTCCGTTTTGAAACCGTACCAAATTCTGTATTTACCTGTTTCCTAGAATTTCTGTGACACATCTCAGTTAATGTAATTTGGTTTGCGTGTAGTAGTTTTCGGCGAACTATACTGAACATTTGGTAAGCTCTTTTGTTTAATACTCTTTCCTCAAATTGCTCATCAGATTCGTCAACCTGTTGCTCTTCACTCTAGAGTTATAAAGTATTGATCAATAAATTGTCAGAAAAGTAAAACATATATTTACAGGATCGACTGAATGAGGAAAATCATAATCGCCTTGCCATGGAGATTGAACACGTTCTGACATACTACCCGGTATTTGTTCTGATATATTCTCATCATAACCCATATTAGCCATTTGTACTTGACCCTAAACATAAATTAAAAAGTAGCAGTAGAATAAATTGGAAAAGCTGGAACTAAAAGAAATATAAATAAGACTTACTTGTTAGTCGGGATAATTATCAAATTCCAGGAAAGGAGAGAAAATGATTATCAGTAAAGTAGGTAATTTTGTAATAAAGGCTAGGATTAAAAGATCAAAGTTGAAGAAATTATAGAATGTTATATTCACACTAATAGCGCTTACTTGTGTTGGGTAAGTAATTTGTTCCATTTGTGGGATTTGCTGCAATTCGTCCAAAGTATCCGGACGTGGAGTCTGTGGAATTGTAATTCCATGTGTTAGCAACTCTTCACTTGTTGCAGGAGTCATTGGAGGCGCATAACCAGCTAAGGATTCTTGATCTTGAAGCAGTGAGCGTACCTATTAGTTATAAATTGCCTATTTTATTGTTTGTATTATATTTGTATTTGTTTGTATTATCTCATTCTGCAGTATTACAATTGAACATTTAATTTTGTCAGCTCAGTCACATAAAATGTCATATAGGAGGCGGCACAGAAATGAAATACTAATGTTGAAGATAACATATATCACAATATATTGCTTACTTAATAGCAAGGTTTTATATAAAGAATCCTTGCCAACAAAGAAGCGTCATTAAGATCTTGAACAGTTAATTGAATTATGTGAATTTAATATTCATGTAATTCGATTCATTTTAGTAGAAATCACAAACTAGTGAGAGCGTCTCTGAGCGGTCGAGCAAAATCATAACCATTTAAAAAATTACTTTACAATATCCAGTTCTGACACATTTACGATTTCTACTAGAACAAATCTGTTATTCAAGCTAGAAAGTTGAAAGGACCCTAAAGATTTTGACCTAAACAGTCTATTCAAAAAGATAGTTTATATACATTCGAAGAAACATAGAGCAGATATCTATTCTGTGTGTAATTCAAATTTACGCGTTGTTATGTTCCTTCTTTTTTCAAGCGTAACGACTTTGTCGCCAACTAATTTATCAACACAACTGACAGGCAGTGTCTATAATTTTCTAACTAAGTTTTCTAAACCAAGTTTTTGCTTACCTGTTCTGCTGGTAAATGTGGCATTTCCTCTAAGTGAGGTAGTGGCGTAGGGGGTGCTGGAGTTACGGGATAGCTTATGCTAGAGGGTGCTGCTGGTGTGGCAGGATATCCTATTGGAGTAGGCGGCGGAGGCATTTCTTCATGAGGTAATAGATGTGACGGGGTTGGCATACCCTCCATTATTTGAGGTGTTGAAATAGATTCTACTAACTGTGGTAATGAGGATGCCATAGATGTGCTGAGAGCTTGTGATAAAGATGTACTTATAATTTGCATTTGTGTACTTTCGGGAGGTAATGGTGTAGGAGGCGGCAAAGGAGTTGGAGGTGGCATATGCGTTGATAAACTTAAAGAAGTTTGAGTAGCTAATGGTGTAGGAGGCATCATTGCAGCTACAGCATCTTCAGGTTGTAGCACGGACGAAGGTGGCTCAATTTCAGGAATATGTACTGGAGTCGGTGGAAGATCAACTTCCTCCACTACTTTTCTCTTGCGTCCGCGTCGTACAACAGGTGTAGGTTGTTCAGTTACACTTGGCTGTTCTTCACTTTCTCTAATCTGATCCAATGCTAAAGAATCAGCATCTCCTAACATTGCAAAGTCCTCTGTGCCAATTGCTCTTAAGACAAGATGCCTCTGATAATTAGCAAATAATGCTCTTGCTGGTATTGGCCTTGCTGGCAGTGCGAAAAGTTTCTCTACTCCACCTGTTTCTTTCCAATGCATTAAACGCTTTGTAGGAGGTGCCAAATCTAGTGTTGTGATGATATCACTTGTATCCGATAACTGATTCTTCATTTCCTCACCAGATATGTTTTTTATTTCATCTACAATTAATTTGCGCTTTCTTTTCGTTTTGGTAAAGCCCCTTAAGGCAGAAGCATCGACAGGCGCTAACGCAAAGCTTTCTTCGTCGTTTTGTAAAAGTGTCGTTTGGTCTAACGGCGTTGCAGCTCGATGCTCTTCTACTAACTCGGTTTGAGGTTCAGAAGGTGGTTCTATGGGTGGTTGAGAGGCGGTTTCAACACGAGGAGGACCTAAAGCGGAAGCAGGCCGCGATTCGTCGGACGATGGTCCCACCGATGGTGGCCCACCAAAAGTATCCATTTCGTCATCACTTTCTGCTACTGACGGCGGAGGTGCACTCTCTTGGAGATGTGGATCGATAGGCGGTACTTCTCCCATAGGAGCATCATCAAACAAACCGCCTTCAAATAATCCACCAGCTATAAGATAAAATGCACCAAACATTAAAAGAAAAAGAAAAACTGAGTGACGAGCCAAACTAAGAGTTTAGTAGTTAGATTGCCGATACTTCAAATTGAGAAGAATCAAAAATTGAAGACCTTGGTGTAACAATATCCATGTGCAGAAGCCCAGTTTTGAGAAAACTGAAAAAAATGTTTATTTCTGTCTACTTGAATTGATTGTATGACTCATATGGCCCGTTCGTGTAACAAAGAAAATGAGTAAATATCTATGAACAAAAGTTTGTTTGCGAAAACGAGCCATGCAACATGTAAGGTGTGTTCCATAACTATACTTCACTCACTGTAAGATTGCAGCGATAAAATAGGTAGGTGAAAAGTTCGCGGCTTGTGATAGGCGGGCTAAATTCACACACCAAAAATACTCAATTTAGCAAACTAATTAAGTTTGATAAAACGAAATGTTACTGATATCTAATGTCACTTGTCGAACATTGTTGTTGATTTAGGTTTCGTATTTATTACTTTTTGTTGTTGTCCGGTGTAGTTTTTATAAGAAAATTGTCGCAAAAGTTATGTACAACAATAATTACATGATTTGAATCAAAGAAAACAGCAGGTTGTGATTTATTACTATTTTATATTATTTTAATTTAAGCATTAAAATGAGAATAAATTGTAATATAGTTTACACATTTGATATTTCATTGTAACCGTTGATATGCATGCAATTATTTATTGTTGAGAATCCAAATATTAAAACATAGATTTTACTTTATCAGTATGTAAATAGGTTTTACTACAGCCCGGGTATAACACTCGAAATTGAAACAGTTTTTTCTTCACTCTGTTGCCGAACTAACCACATCAATGACAATAACCAAGAATCTATAGAAGATTAGAGATCTTCTTGTTTGCTTTTTAATCCCGTGTTAATATGTTCTGAAACCGTTCAAATAACTTGGATGAAACCATTATAATGATTAGAATTGTTAAATATGGTTCCCCATTTGTCTTCGTCTTCTACATGTGGAATTGCATACTCGTTAACAATACCATTTAATCTTCCATTCTTTTAAAATTGATGGAACTCACCAATGGAAGAATTTACCTCATGACATTGACGTGACACCATGACACCACTACGTATTGAAGATGCGCTTTCTGTAACCAACTTCTGACGCGAATTTATCAATTGTAATATTATTTTAAGGTATATCGTATGACCTTCAACTAATCCCAATTACTTTGCCATTCATTCACCAATATAATGAAACAAGCTCCAATTATTGTTTCCAACAAACCAAACAGATATATTTATATTGATTCGATATTATACTTTGCTATTACTACAAAATGTTCATCTTTTACGCTTACGACGCTGTAAATTTCAAATCACCGCTATTTTCCTTCTAGTAAATTTCTCCGGTGTAATATGGACGCAGAACGTAGTGCTATCTACTGCAATCTTAACGTAAATGGACTATAGTATCGTAACATGGATCGTTAGCACATCAAACTGCTCAGCGTATAGTCAGGAGCCATGTGTCTTCTAAAACTCACAAAAATTGAAGTACAGCTCATTATTACACCAATGCTCACAATTACGTTACAGCGTTCCATTTTATCCATTTTATACTTATGCAATAATACTATTACTTTCATAACGTACATATACCACCAAATCCTTCATCTCTAATATGTGAATCTACCTCCATAGGTTGAGTTCCTGAAGTTGATGGAATAGGCTCCCTTTCTTTCTCGATTCCAACTCCATCTAATACTGGACCATCAGTAAACAATAAGTTACTCTGTAACAAATGTCACATTTCACTTTATCTCTAGCAACATTACACTAGCTTTTGAAAAATGCTTATTAGTAATTCAAATTATAGGTAGCAATTACAATGTACCGGGCTTGCAAATTATCAGGGCGTTATTGACAACTTCCTTATTAACCGTGGTAGAATGTAGGCTAAATTTGAAAAGTAATAACGCAATGGTCCCATTCAACCAAATACCGCAAAACAGCACATAACACAAAGTGCGTTTAGGATCAAATTTGAATCCCCTTAATTATTTAACGGTTTCGCAGTTCTAGCGCAGTATTTAATAATTACTGTATTATGAATGGTTAATAATGATGCTGATCAGTTGTTATTGGATTAAAATAACAATTATATTGTAATTTTGTTGCGTTTGTATTAGCGCTAGTAGGTTAATCATTAAAAGAAAGTACAGAAAAGTCTGCAGACATATAGAGCAAAACTACAAAATATCGAAAAAGAAAGCGTCACTGCTACTAAGGATTTATGTTATGTAATGCCATTATCCACAGTAATGAAATAATTAAAATAAGCCAGATATTAAGTAATAAAAGTAAGCCATTATGTTACAGTTAGTGTTTGTATAATAGCCGTACTCGTCCACATTACTTTTTTTTTTGCTTTTTCATTTGTAAGCCTTCATTTTATGAGTACCACCTCACCTACCCCATTAACTTATACAATACATGTGTATTCGGTGACGTAAGATTTTGTTTTGTTTTATTATTTGATTCCCTGATTTAAGTAGCATTTTAATATTGTCTTGAAACGGATATCATTTATTGCAGCGCTGCAATGTAGCATATAATTACCCCGGGTATCTGGCCCGGGATGTGTGCACAAATGACGCTAAAATAATTTTGTACGCAAATGGCATACATTCCTTAAAAACACTTTGGTAATTTAATTTGATATACTAACTAACCTACGTTACAATTACCGAAATTGTACTAATACAGCTTGATATCCTGTTATAATAGATTACAACAAAGTTAGCAATAGTCTTCATAATTTAGAACACTGGATATACTAATGCTGGAATCTGTAAATTATTAAAGAAACAAAGCTAACGTAAAAATATCAAACTCATAATACATTTTAGATCTTTTTAGTAACAATTTTCGTAAGTATAGAAAAAATTGTAGGTAATTTAAAGTTTTATTAGGGCCATTAACGAAGGCATAATAAGAAACATTCTAAGACGTTCGGTAATACTGACAAGTACTATTAAGTAAAATTAATGTGGTTTGCAATGTCAAGGATGTACACTATCTACAAAAAATAACATAAAATTTGAGACAAAATTTAATCATTGAAAATTTTCAAATTGTTATTGATTTAAATTTTTAGAACAATTTTTTTTTTACTTATTTTAGTGTATTTGAAATTTATTATATTATTTGCAAAAAACTACATACAAAGTTTTTAGTAATTTCTTTCATTGAAAAAGAGACCACAACCTATATAAAATGTATCAGGTATGTCAAAAGTTATTAATAGAAGATGTTATCACCCATAGTTTTGATTACTATCAGTTACATATTAGCCAGACAGAATAACGGGCTGTGGAACATTTTTCTTCTTCAGAAATATCAATATTTCTAACTCCTCGATTATTACTTGTATTATACACATAAACCTGGTTAAGATATCATAATCATACCTGTTCCATTGATGGTTCCAAAGACGTACCATGTCTCATTAATTCTGGAGCATCAGTGTCAAAACCCATATCCCCAAAACCATCATCTGTAGAAACTAAAGCCATGCTACCATAATCTTCCCGCATTGTAATTTCTTCTGCTCTTGACTGATTTAAGCTAAATTGTGCTTCAATATCAACATCACTATAAAATGAAAAACTACATCGTCATGTATGTAAACATCCTATGAAGAAACAAAAGAGTTGCTAAAATGCAGAATATAAGTATCTCCTATACATATTTCACTTATTTTTGTAGTAAGTGTTTATTATAGCACAGTTCGTCATCACTATATAAGAGTGACCCGTATTCTGCATTTTAGCCTAAATCCATACATAAAATAAATTATTATAAACTTACTTAAGTTCTGGCATAGTCGTATCGAAATCATGGAAAACCTCCGGCAAGGTAATGGCGTTAACTGCAGCTTCACGGTGCTCTTCTGGCAAATCGACCATGCCAGGTCGAAAAGCCATTTTAATCTTGACAAATGCTTCATTACAATCGGCCAGTAAATATTTTGCTTTACGTGAATATATTCTAACGACACCCAGAAGTAGATGCCCCGAAGTTCTCAATGCCATTTTAACTTTAGGTTGTAGGATTCCATCAACAGACTTTTCGATATTGGTTTCAAACACATGGGCTTTTGTCAACTTTTTATCCCAGTGAGCAGCCAACCATATCCTTGCCAACGGCCCTTTTTTGGCCAATACAAAATGTGCATAAAACATTTTGGTCTCTTATAAATATTTCCTTAATTTAAATTAGACTTTCCACAATGAACCAAAGATGCATCAATGAATGTGAAGCACATAAACAATACACGCTAGAAACTTCTTCACTAACACCATTCAATATTAATTGTTGTCTAAAACCATCAATATAATATAAATTTCCACAGTGTAATAATGTAAAATATAGATGTTCCCATACTAAATTATAATCCGATAAAGAAAAAACAAAAACCATACAAAAACTACAGTAAATTAACCACCACTAACATCGGATACACACTTAAAATCCAAAATGGCGCCTTCCGAATACAGCCACATATTAACACTTTAGTCTACGCATGCGCGTAAACAACGAAATATACGGCTGATACCAAAAGTAAAAGTACCGCTGAAAATATAGAAAGTAGAGAGCAATAAAAAGCAATAATCAGGGACGCGCCGTTCATACGGGCGCACACAACGGCATCATGGCCTCAAAGGGCCAAATTAAGTTTTTAAAATACTAAAAACCATTTTTGGAAACTTTACAACAAACAACATCAATAAATTTACATAAAAATTATCTACCGATACCGATCGGTGGTGAAATTGAATTGCTGCTCTTCCTCTAGGGGCTCTAGGTAGGCGCACCGTTCGCCGCACGATAATCTTTCTCATAAATCTGAGCAGAAACGTAAACTTTCAAAATGGGATTTACTTTTTTCGTGAATTTTCAATGTTTGGTTAAGTGATGCCATTCATTGAAACCGTCTTGGTTACTTAATTTAGTATTTTTAAAGATCAATGGATTATTGGTATCATTGAATATTTCACAACAGAAACAAAAAAACTACATTTTTCTTAATAGAATATAGTAACTAATCTCGCTGAACCTTTTCACCACTTGACAAAGTTCGTATGAAGTATATATTAGAAAACTTACGTCCACTTTTATCTTTAGGATACATAGTTTTATTTTGATGACAAATAGGTCCCTTTCCAACTAGTTCTTGCAGCTGGGTTGGAGATAATATACTCGGCCAAAGTCTTGGATCGTTAAAGAGGGGTGAGCACATGCCTTCGGATGATCCGTCTTGCTTATTCGAACATGATGGTACCGACTGAAACGTATCAAAACTTGAATCCATCGGATCCTTATTGGCTTGCTTTTCTAATTCCGATGGCAACTTTGATATTAATGGAGATGGAAAAGCACCGTTATCAGTACAAGTACTGTTTTGAAAACGTGTGAGCTCCCGGAAAAGGTTGGTAAGAGGAACAATTAAAAGCTCCTCTCCAAGTTTTTCTCCAGTTTTCGCTTGTTAAACAAGTTACAATTTCTTTTTTTTCTTCTCTGGCCATTTAAAAAAATCACTAAGAATTAAGAAACACAAAGTTTTATTTATTTTATACAACAAAACCATTAAAGAAAATTCAAATTTTAAAATTTTGCAATTACTGTAATGCCAAATTTCGTATTCGTAAGTATTTATAGAAATTAGGTAAATTAGGAACGTACCGGGTGATTCAGTTTTATTTGAGAAACTTAAACAACGTATTCTACCCACCATACCGGTAGAAAACATTTTTATAAACGTGTATCCAAAAATGTTTTGTTTTCGAGCTACAGCTTGTTGAAGGTTTTTATATTGTAGCGAGCTCAGACGGCATTGCGGGGAATTCGGGGGAAAACATAATAATAATTATAACAATTATGTTGTTGTGTTCTAAATGAAATCCATTAACATTAATACATTTTCTATAACAGCTTACCAGTGAATCAACTGCGCGGGTTATTTGTAATGGCTTTTGTCGCATTTCGTTACAAGCTTGACATGAAGATTATGATTATTAAATATTCCGCTTCTAATAAATGAAACTTCGTCTGTTCACAGTATTTTATGTAAAAAAATCGTTATTGTTTTGCAAAAGATTACTCTTCTTTCGACATCCCCCAGCTGTAAATTTTGGACAGGTTGGAGATGATAGCATTTGTATGTATTATATGCACGCAATGTACGCCATACCCGTGATTGCGAACCTTTGTTGACCAGCTCAGCAAGTGCATTCACTTGCTGAGCTGCTCTACGAGTACTAAGTTGCCGGTTAACGTTGAATAATTTCAAAATTTGATTATTATTTTTTCTGACCATCGGAATGTTGTTCATAATTATTGCGTAAACCCAATTTATAAAAACGGCGGCGCGTATCGATAAAAACTTGGGCACTTGGAACTCTTCTCCTTGGAAAACGCCTTCCATATTCACGAACCGGTGCATTATCGTCGCAGAATCCATACACATAGCGAATATCTGCATATTCTTCACTATTAAACTTTCGTGGCATAATTGTAAATAATAACATTAATAACGCTATCGATAACACTTTTTTGAGAATCAAATAACTTTTACAACTGAGCGTATTGCTTTCGGTTTCATAACTAGTCACTTTGTTGCAAAGATTGATAATTATGTTTTCATCCAGCTGCGGCGAACGGGTTCGAGTCCGCTCGCCGATTTCTTCGCAATGCCGACTGCGCTCGCTACAACATAAAAACCGTAACTCAAAAACGAAACATTTTGGATATACGATTATATAAAGTTTTTACACTAATATGGTGGGTAGAATACACTGTTTCAGTTTCCCCAAAGAAAACTGAATCACCTATATAGTCAGGGTTAAAACTAGTAAGTTTTTTTAAAAATTGAAAAAAAAAAAATTTTAAAAATAATAATAATTATTATTATGTTAAGCTGAATTCACTTAATCACATACCTTATTTTTTAATTATTTTCCACAATCACTATATTAGCAAAGGACTTACATATATTTGGTACATACGCTGATACGGCTCACGCGCTCACGACAACAATGAAAAATTAATAAACCTACAGCGACCGCGAAAGCATTTAAATACATCCAAAATGTTGCAAGTTTAAACCTGCAGCCAGATTCTGTAAGCTCGATATCGACAACATACATAATACTATTATACCGCGCACGTGTTATATATGTAACGGTTCGTGAATGAAGTCGAAAAAAGTTTGTGCTCATTTAATAGTATGATATCAGCTTCTATTAAAATGCTTAAGATGCCCCTTTCGCCATTATTAAATAATGTTAACTAAGTTAAATTTATACAAAAAACAGTGTAGATGCAAATATCAAGTATGCTATTTGTATTAACAATAAAATTATTACTGCCAATGCTAACATAATTGTATCTGTTTGCGCGGGAAAGTTTTGTTTGTTAGAACCGATGTTCGTTGCTATCTGTAAACGCTTGCCGTACGTACTAACCAACCGAAATTAACCGATCTTCTAAACGATAGAGTTGCGAAATCGCTTCCGTACTCGATTTGGAGTTATTAGGTTTCGTATCGAGTATGTCTTTTGTATCGGCCTTACGGAATTTGGGGTCTGAAAACTTTTGAAAAAAAAAAAAATCCAACCGTAGATTCCGAAATATAAGGATGCAATGTAAAAGACTGGTGCAGTGTCGTCGAAAGAATAATCTATACAGTACAATTGTTAGCTGAACAAAACTTGGCTTTTCGTGGTTCTAGTAACAGATTATTTAAAAGAAATGGAAATTATTTGAAATGTATAGAATGATAGCAACATTTTATCCAGTCACGTATATACATACATGTTATTAGATCTAAGAAAATTATGCCTCTTTATCTTGGCGATAGAATTCAAAACGAAACGATTAAAGTAATAGGTGATAATAATATAAGAAATAATATTATAAACGAAGTAAAAAAAAAGGAAAGTATTTTCCTATATACTCCCGATGAGAGCCACCAGGACCAAATTTCTGTTTGCATAAGATACTTAATTTACAAAATAATGAATATAGTCAATTGCATTTTTGGAATGGTAGACTTTCGCAAGTATTCTGACCAAGATCAACTTAATTTTTGTATAAGAAGCTTTAACTGACAAAAATCGAAACGGAAAAGATATACACGGAACAGAACTTTTATATGAATTGCAATTTCTGCAAAATTGCGACAAAAATGTGATCGTCTTATCCCCAAGCATTACGTATATTATTGACTATATCAATTTCTGTATCCGAGAGATCATTTTCTAAATTGAAGTTAATTAAAGATTATTTACGATCTAAAAATGGGCTCAAGCGATTTTTTAAATTTTTTCTACGTCAAAGCTTTGTGCCAGTTTCGTACAAAACAAACTTCACTAACAAATGTACGAAAATAAATATTAGAATCAATATTAATAACTGTTATAGTAAATACATGTTGTAAATATTTTATATTATTTGTATTAT
>LR736872.1:63094-89445 GCA_902654985.2 Oryctes borbonicus
TATTGAAGTAAATATTACAAATTTAAAAGCAATCACAACAATAACTTCTTCGAGTTCATTGTGTATTGTTTATAAACGTGAATATATTAATCCAAACTTTATACTCAGTATGACTATCCGATACTCTGGCTCCCTCTAGCTATCGGATACAAAAGTACGGAAACATACTTTCTGTACATCTCTAGTAAAAAGTCATGTGGAGCGGACATAAGCAATTTTTAATGGTTGAAAGCTTTATTGTTAATGTCGCCTTGCCACCGGCCTAGATAACAAATTTTTGCTACCTATGTGAATAGCAATAATTATTACCTTTGGTAATATATAACTAAATATAGATATTGTGAAAGAATACTTTCTTCTATAAAACAAACATTTACGTATTCTAAGACGTTTTGTTGGAGAAGCCAATTAAACTAACAGAATATGCACAAGCAGATGAGATGATAAGAGACAGGGTAGTGATGGGAATACATAGTAAAGGTAAATGCCCTTCTCACAGGAAAATGTGAAAGTAATCATTCTGTAATAATTAGAGAACAATTAGTTGTTAGTGATGATTTATTGTTTGTGATTCAAAGTATTTTATTTTTTGAGGTATATGACGGATATGTTCGCTGATAAAATGCAAATTAGTTTTACATTTACTTATGTTTTGTGCATCCCTATTTAAATTGTTTATTACATCAGCAATTTTCTACAAATTGCCTATGTAAAATGAAGAAGCTTCTAAACACGTCTCCCATCTTATTACAAGTGAAGACGGAAGTAAGGAAAGTGCCGGCCATTTGCCGTTGTATAAAGTATAAGACTCTTGTATGTGCTTTCATGAAAACTTTTTTGGTGAGAATAATTAATTCATCAATATTCGGAAATTGTTCTCTAATAAATTCCGCAACTCTGTGGAGGACGTGAGCAGTGCATACGATATGCAGCATGTTTTTGAAGATTAGCAATTATCCAGCTTTAATCATATAATCTGCAGCGTCACTCACAAAGAGCAAAGCTTTCTCCCGTTTCCTCACATCTTCGAAAATGTTGTCAATACTGCTGCCAACTACTTCTGTTATTGTATCAGCATTTATGTTCTATTATTTTGCTGGCTATTAAATACGGCTTTGTTGGCCTATCTGTATACAAAACACCAACAATGACGTGAGTTATACTTCGCCCTAGCGCATCCATAGTTTCGTCTGCGCTCAACCAGTAGTAATTGTCTCCTACATCGGACTTAATTTTGTTTACAACTTTTGTGTATATTTTTGGGAGACAGCTATTCGTAACGTTGACTCGTCGGAAATATTTCTACCCGTATATTTGCCAGAACATTTTCAAGGACCGTTCCAGTTTTCGGAAGAGTATATTCGCAGCTACAGAGATCGCCATGAAAATTTTCATTCGGGACACCAAGATTGCGTTGAATATCGTATTTTAAATGGTGCGTAATTCGACATTTTTTGGAACATTTTACAACTGAATAATTTATGCATTAAATCTCTGTATCGCTGACAACTTCGAAACAATCGTGAGCTCTTGGCAGGGACGTTTGTTAAGCGACATTGTAAATATAAAAGAAACCAACGAAAACCAAATTAATATATCTCAAACTTAAAAAAAATAATAATTCCAGTAATAGGCGATGAAAGGAAATCAAATTTGATTAAAATATGAAGGAATCCTGAAAATTCAATTAAAAGGTAATAGTATGTATAGTGGAGCAAACTAAAACTACAAACTAAAGCTAATGTGAGAATAAGGATGAGAACGATAATCAAAAACAAAAAATAACTGGAAGAAACTAAACAACCAACACTATATAGAATATAACAGGAATAAAAATAAAATGCAAGCCTCAGAAAACGAATTAGAAATATAGAGAACAAAGCTAAAGATGAAACATGCACAACCATGCTTTCTGTCTACATATTAGCGACTGACTCGCGTGCTAAATGATAGTCGTCGATCTGCAGTCTGTTCATAATCATCTGCGGATCGACGACCGCCACTATCGCCGACGCTTAGCACAAAGTGGAGTACAATACATTCGTCCAACCGCGGCGTGCATATGCGTTAGTTAAAGCGGTATTTTTTTAGTGTTACAGTTATAATTTACAACTTATAAGTTGTCTTGTGTTGTGTGTTTAAGTGAAAAGACGGTAAAAAGCTGAAAAGCAAGGTTAGTGTATATTTAAGGCGAGTAAAATAATAAAAATAGTAATATTAAAAACACAAGTAAAATGGCAAAAGAAACGGTTTCCGGGTTGAAACCGCGTCGTAATTGAATGAAAGCGCCGATGTTTCGCTTTCAATTGCATGGAGCTTCTTCTGGGCTGTTGCATATTGCATCGCTCCTGTACGAAGAATGATCGTGGTTGCTCGGCGTCCGTTCTTTATAGGGTTGGGTAGGTGGCCGGGGCGTGCAAGACGGGTTGTGATTGTCGGATTCGGACAAGAGGGATTTCCACTGAAAATGTAGCGGGTAACCATCGTATCTATTTAGGTTGTTTGAATGTTTGCAGATTTCGATAGCTTCTCGGATTTTTCTAGAATATTAGTAGGGTTCGGGGGACAGAAGTTTCGTATCTTCAAATAAAATTTGGTGGCCAGTTTCCAGCTTGTGCTCGGCCAATGCAGAATCGGGTATCCGCAGCAACCCAGTACAACCTTCATGTTCCGTCACACGCGTGCTGACTGACCGCTTTGTTTCCCCAATGTATACACCACCACAAGAATAAGGGATCCGGTAGACACTTTGAGTGTGTAGGGGGGAAGTTTTGTCTTTGAGGGACGGTAATAAGTCGGAGATTTTGGAAAGTGGTTTGAAAATTGTTCTGACTGAATTGGTCAGAACAATTTTTTTTTCACTATTTAACTGAAACTTTCTTTTTTTTTATTTTGTAAAATTTTGTAGTTTGATATTTGCATAGAAAATTAGTAATAACTACGAAATCATCTCAAGTTAGGCGCAATTTTATAACGCTCCAAGATCTTGAAGGGCGAACGAACGGTTTATACATAGTCAATTAGATGAACGATTTGATTAGATCTAGTTTAGATTAAAATTTGTATTATAAAACCCTATCTTGTGTTTCACTGATTACTCCTCCGAAACGTGTTACGGTTCAAGTCAAGTGTATTTTGACTGGGGTTGAGTTGTCACCCTAGTTCGAATTTCCTATGCGTGCGACTTTCTGGAATCTTGCCTCAGTTTCCACGCCCAAGGCTTCGTACGGACTTCCGTGATATTCAGTGGGTGACGCCTTCCAGTAAGATGGCTTCTGCCGCAGGAACCAGCTAATATTCACTGCGACCTACGATCTTCATCGACTTGGCAAAGCGGTTTCGAATGTTCCTTTTTTCCCCATCATCAGATAGACGCATAAGTTAGCCAGCAGAACGGTAAGTAGATGCGGTTTTGATAAGATTCGCAACTTCTCTTCCCCTTGACTTTAGACTGGAAGGCGTAACACTCTATAATACTTTTTACGTCAACGATGGGCTAATTATAGGGGAGGATAATACACATCAGAACGTTTGAACGTTGAAAAATTTGAGTGATGAGTTTAAAATAAAAGTGTGCGAAAATCCTGATTCTTTTCTTGGCATTTTCATTTTAAAGATGGACGACATGCTAATATTATATTGAAAGGACTGTGTAAATCATATTATTAATAATTTTAAGATGCCACAGTGCAAACCTACAAAAATTCCATTAGGCAAAAGAAAATAAATTATATGGTAGAGTATGTACATTTTCCTTATAGAGAGGCAGTGGGTAGCTTGTTGTATCTAACTCAAAAAACTCGATCTGATTTAGGATACTCAGCAAATTTTGTGAACAGATACGTAGACAAATGAACTAAAAATGATATAAATAATATTAAATACAAATTAAAATGTTTAAGTGGATATAAAGCTTTAGGAATAAAATACGATATTAACAACGAAGATAATGAACTAGTCGTTTATAGTCATGCCGATTATGCTGGTGGCGCAGAATCTAGATGGCGTACGATACGATATATTATTTTCTACAGTGGCGGTCCTATAAGTTGGTGTACGTCGAAACAACCAATATTGGCTCTATCCACCACTGAAGCAGAGTACATTGCAGCTGCTGACTACTGTCAAGAACTGATGTACTTAAAAAATCTGAGGAAACGACTCTTAAGAGTTGATGTGCTAGCAACAATAAACGTAGACAACAAAAGTGCAATAAAATTTGTTAAAAACGGCGTAGTTAATAAAAGAAGTAAACCCATTGATGTACGTTACCATTTTATTAACGAAAAAGTTAATGACAATACTATAAGAATTCAGTACGTTAGTATCCCGCAACAATTAGCTGACATTTTCACCTAACCGCTAACGAATTGAATTATGCCGTTATCAGATTACTTATGTATTTATTTATTTGATAAAACATTGTTGTTTTCGTTTATAAGGGGAGATATTGTTATTGTATATTTTTAAGTATAAACAAAAAAAATTGTACATTCTAAAATGATTGGCTCTGTATAGTAGGTATCACGTTTATTTAGGCCATGTGCAGATAAAATATGTAAGTGGCAGTTACCGAAAAACAGTTGTCGTTATACCTAATTTTTTAGTGCTAAGTTATAAGTTGTGTTGTGTTGTTTAAATAAACTATATTCAAACTACAAAGCTTTATTTCTAATACATAGAAAAGTGAAAAGTTAACATAGACCCACCAGAAGAACAGCTACCGTTACTAGACTTGAACAAACAGTTTCTAACCGCCACAGTCGAACTTTTAGTAAATTTATTTTTGAAGTTGTTCGCCAAACTATATAAATTTTACAAGATATATTAAAATGAAAACTCAATATTGCGATATTTATTTATTAATGTATGTCTAACTACACATTTTTTTTACATAGAAATATATATACTAACATTTCATCATCAATATTGGAATAAATGTTGATTATTGTGTTTTGTGTGTTTATTTTAGATTAGCTGTGTTTCAGATATTATTTTTCTTCTACTGAATATAATTTATGATTTCAGTGCTAAATCTTCCTGGAGTTCCATAAGATCAGTCTTTGTTTACGGAGACTGCTCAGTTAGTGACTTGAATTCATTTCGATGGGTATTATAATTAATGTTTTTACGAATCGCTGGAGTAGGAAACTGTTAACTAACTTTCACGTGTCTATATATAACTATTAACTACTAACTGTCTATATAACTCCTGGTCCAACTCCATAGATTTCTGGCCAGATTGAAAAACTAATGATGTAGATTGTAGTTTTTGTTATGTTGGACAGCCACGGAGATTCTTGGAGAGTTGAATAAAAGAGGGCAGATTGTATTTAAGAAAGAGCATTAGCGGAGTATATGAACGCTGGATAGACTACGAATATGCATAATATTATTTTATTAAAATATAACATGAACAACAATTTAAGCTGGGAGTATTATGCTACGAATCTTTTAATAGTAGATTTATTGCCATTAAATAATAAATTCTTAATAACACTTAACTCTTTCTCTTATTAGACAAGGATTATATTACTTTGTAATGCTTGCCACTGCACATTGACGCTATCGCAATAAGACCAATACAGTAGAGCCCCTATTATACAGTTTCTCTTGCCCGTGCAGTTTCTAATTCGGATTCGATTATACGGGCGAATTTCGTTTTTGTGCGGTCCACGTTATGAAAATTACTTCCGTATATTATCTTGCGTTTGTTAGTTATATACGTGTCTTGCATGTCACATGTTGGATTTACTGTTGTAATATCCATATTTGTTACAGGTGAGTTAATGAAAGAAGTAATACACCTAACTTCTGAACTTTATTGTGCACATATATTAGAGAAAGTAAATGTATATTAAACGTTGTATATAATGTACAAATAACATGCATGCGAAATGCAAAAAATTTTGTCTAGTGTAAATATATTGAAACTAATTGAAGATCGTGAAAAAGGGAAAGGTATATTTACCTCAGCAAAGTTTTACAATATTTATATGCTGACTGTCCGCAATATCTTATGCCAAAGGAATAAGGTTTTAAAGTTTGCTTCAAGATCAGGATCTCTTTGTGACAGTGACTTCTCGAAAAACTATAAAATCGTCCACATTTGACGCATTAAATGATGATGTGTACCAATGGTTGTCCTTTTACACCCGGATAAAAATTGTGAAATTTTCGCACAATACCTACCACCCAATGTTATCTTACTTCTGCGGCCTACGGACCAAGGCCTTATAGAGGCGTTAAAACGACATTTCAAGGAATGGATGTTGAAGTCTCTTCTAGCAAGATTGCAGTCTGAAAGTATTTTGGAAAAAGTGGACCATTTACGCTCCGGCGGAAAGTTGGACAATCACAAAATATCTGCCCAATAGCAGACTCTTCTTCGGAAATTGTGCAGCAAATACATTATTAAATTAGCGGGATCAACAATGTTAACGTAAGAATATATCGTACATACGCGTATCTCAAAATTAGAGATCTTTTTAATGGAATTTTAAATAATAAATAAATATAATTCAGTAAACATTTCGATTTTTCGTGTTCTTCAATTTGGCAATGTTGTCCCCGTCAATATCACAGATAATCGAGGTTCCTCTGTACTTTGAACTTTGGATAATGCGGGCATTTGTTGCAATGATTATTCGAACAGGAAATTCCGAGCCACACTAGAATTAATGCGCATGGCCATTAAGCACTGTAATATGTTTTCCAGCAATTGGTAGTCCACTATTCGAACCTCAATATCTTGGTGTTAAACAATTGGTGGATATATGTCTAGCTACTAATAATTTATAAGTCTAACTATTCTAAGATATCGAGTTCGAACAAATAAATAAAATACAGAAGAAAAATTGTTTGAAAACTTTTGAATGGGTTTATAAAATATACAAGTAGTAATTATTTTTGTAAATCTACTTTTTTTAGTATTTATTACTTTTTTGTACTAACACATAGCGAACAATAATATGTTACTACAATTTCTTTCATAAACAATTGCTTATTTGAAATTTTTTGGGCAAGTTAATTGTTCCATTATCTTTCTTTCTCTCTGGTTAATTTATATTGACTATTTTTAGCACACATCGCAAACTGTCATAACTTTAATAGAAATAATATTTTTCATTTAATAATAAATAAGTACATAAATTAATAATCTACATTGTAGATACCCCAATAATGTGGTCAGTTTAACTTTAATTTCCTAGCCTGCTTCCGAATGAGCTTTTTGCAAAATTATTTTCTTCAATCGAAGAATCATCGTAATCTGTTCCATTGTCTCCAATCTCATCCTCGTTATCATTATTTTCGTCGTAATTATCAGGAACATAAATGGTAATCGGTATTTTTTGTGCTACCTTTACATTTATTTGTGCTTTACTATTCAATTCTCCTGCTTCCTGTAAAGATGCTAACGTATCTGCGGCTTCTTTGCTCGGTAAAATTGAAAAATATACAGATTTTCTCTCTTTTAAATCATTTTCATGTTCAACATGATTGTTAGCGATATTATCATCACGTGTATCAAAAAAGTGTTGAATAAATTGTGTCTGTGCTAGAGCGTCTCCTGTGCTTTCCTCGGTGTAAGGTTTAGAGTTGTAATCTGTATCAATTCTAGAATTTATTTGATTATTGGCAAATGTCTGATGACGTTGTTCATTATAATTGAATAATTGAAGTTGCGGCTTTGAAGCAAATTTATCTTCAAATGCGGCGTGATCTTGAAGCGGCAATTCAAGAGATGTCCCAAGACCATGATGGGTCTTTTCTTTATGTTGTTGAATATGTTGCTGTAGTTGAGGCTGTTGCGATATGGTTAAGGGATATGAATCTATTAATTGCTGTTGTGGATAACTAAGCAAGCTGTGTAAGTCTTGTGATGCTAGCTGATTTTTCAGCAGATGATCAGGCGATCCTATTAAAAATTCTGCATGAGGATGACGTTGATTATGCATTTCTGTACTTCTTATGTTCGGTGTAGGATTAGGATCGGGAGCAAAGTACAATGGAAAATTAACATTAGGTGGAGATTCGGTTACCTCATATTGCTGCGATTTCTGTATATCTACTATGTGATTCTGTATTTGCTTATGTCTTACATTTTGTTGAAATTGATTCAGCTGTTCTTGCTCTAACTGATGCTGTTGAAGTTGATGTTGCTGTCGAAGTTGATGTTGCTGTTGCTGTAAAACATGTTTGCCATGTAATAGAGAATCTTGTAGCAAGTCTTGGGAAGATATCTCTCCGATATTATCTGGTTTGTCAACTAAGCTTAAGTTAGGCGCTGGAATTGTATGTATTGGTCCTTTTTCATCATTTTGGTGTATGGTGTTAGGATGTGGAATATTGTTCGTTTGTAGATGATAGTCATATTCTAGTAAGTTTATGGTTGAAGAGGATAAAAATGGTTTCTCGGTTGGTAAATTAGGAATTCGTGAATTTTTCCAAGTAGGTTGGGTACGTAATGGTACTGAAAACCTGCCCGAAACTGGAGGACCTACTGGGGTCTTGAAATTGGGTGGCATGTGCGCTGATATGGGTCGTGGTCTGGATATTAACGGACGATGGCCTCCAGAACTCCATTTCTTTGAAGAATGTTGTATACGGTTTGGTGGCGGTCTAGGAGCTTGCGGTGGTCCCCTGATAAATCTCCTGTAGTTAACGCTAGCTGCATTCACTTGGAAACACCATAAGGCCAAAGCAAATAGCACCACCGACTGCAACACAAAATAAGATTGTAGTATTGTATGATATGCAATTAATTAAATTAACTATTGCGGATACAATTTTGTCACTTCTTGGAAGAATATTAATCGGGTAATTAAATTGAGTACTCAGCTAAAACAGTTTACCGTATCTGTACTGGCTTCTGTTATGCTAGAAGTCGACGGCACCTAGGATCAGATATCGTGTTATTTGTGTCAGCGAAAGAAACAAACTTACGAAAGATATAGTGCAATTTATACTTGAATTGCTCATAGTCTGTACTAGTGGCCGTAAATAGGAGGTCAATTACAATACTTCTACTCCCTCAAGTATTTTCGCTGCATATCGTATACATTATATTACGCAACGGAAATACATGAGGGAGTCGATTCGTTGTAATGCAGTTCCGCAGCCATGCTGGTCTGTACCTCAATAATGCCTCGAGCCATTTCTATAAGGGTATCTATTTAGGCTGTACGGGGAACTGCTTAAGTTGTTTAATATCCTCGCAATTCGCCTGACGGCCGTCTCACACATACGCCTCACTTAGTTTCGTCGGAACGAAACGAATTATATGGTATACGTATGTATGTTGCAACATTGTTGATTGCTTCTACTAATAACTCAATTCAATATGTCGCGTCGATTAATTTCGGGGTTGGTGCACAGAATTAAACGGAACGTAGCAGATTATTCGAACTCACAAGACAAACAATGCTGTGATTAGCGTTATTATATATCTGTGTATAAAAATATGTTATGATAATCGTTATAAACGTAATATTATGTTTGTGATGATTATACCCTTAAGTAGTTTTATAACACATCGCTCCAAAATTTTGTAAACTTAGCTCTAAGGCGTGATTAATGTAATATATATGTAACATTAACAACAGTAATAATGTTACAAATAAACGTCTACGGGGTTAACTGTTACCAGCGCCATATTCACAGCTCCTCTTGTCATTTCACATTGTCCATCTATTGAGAAAGCCCGATTCCTATAAAAAGATTCCTAGTTTTAACCAAATATCTAGGGGCGTAGAAATTAGAAAATTAATATAGAAAATTAATATGTCCAGCCAACGACAATTGTAGGAAAGACTCATATTAACTGCTTTTGTATTTCATTCTCTTTCATTAATTAATGTAATATTTTTCTACAGAAAGTTCTAGTGTAAACGTCAGTCGTAAAAGAAGTTAATTTCGTCTGTTTTTCGGCCCGTTTCATTAACATTCTCAGTCATTTAACGTTGTAGCGCTGTGTGTAGTCAGGAACGTCATCTAAAAACACAGAATCTCAGCTTCAGTTACGCCCCAGCATCATGCTACAGCAAAAATCATTGGTTTCGGCACTAGTTCGATAATATATTTTAAATGCGAAAAATTATCATAGGTGTCAGTGGAATAAAAACAATTGCTAACGTAATTAAACAATGGTTTCAAACAACGCTAATTTTATTTATGACTTTGTGTCAACCTGTCAGGCATCTTATGTCTCGATATCCTCCAATTTTAATAGTGTTTATTTAAATATTCCAACTCAAAAATATAGAAGTGTGTTAAAGTAAACAATGTTCAAGTAGCTGTGTTCGGTAGAAGCACATAAACACAGGGTTTATGTATCGGAAACTTAAGGTTAGTAATTATTTTCATTTTGACATCTCAAAAGTTTCACATAATAATTTCTACACTGCCGAAAGAGTGTCTAGGGACACTCCAGAATTGAAGACCCTAATTTCTATAAATTTAAGTCTTTTGAAAAATGTCGAAATCTTCTAAAATTTACCCTACGAAAGACATAATAATAATAATAAACCTTTATTGTTCAACAGATTGCTTCATACATTACTCCATATTGCTGTAATTGACCCAAGTTGGAAGAGTCAACACGGTGGTGTACTAAGTTGCAGAGGAACTTTCTTACCTGCTGCCGTCGTCTAACTTTGAGTGATTCTAAGTGAAATTGTAACAATAAAATAATGATAATCACAGCCCCAGGGGTAGATTCCTTCTTCCTTAAAGTATAGATATTTTTCTGCACTTTCTCAATGGCTGATTTATAGGTAAAGTAAGATGGATTCCATATTAGAGCCCCGTATTTCAACTTAGATCTGACATATGCAGCTGTATCCCAGTGCTCGAATAATCTAAAGTTCCTGATTACGAGGCCCAACATTTTCATTGCTGATGACACAGTCAAAATAAATTTCCAGATCTTTGATAGTTGAACTTCTAGCAATTGATTCATCATCTAGAGAGTAGTCAAGAAGGATAGGATTCATCTTTTTTGTATAGGTGACAACACTACATTTGGCAATGTTCAACTGCAGATTATTACTAAAGCACCAGTCGGCAACCACATCTAATTGATTTTGCAAATAGGTTAGAAGTTATTGACGAAAAGAATTTGAGATCATCTGCAGATACAGTCAATTTGTTCAAGAAGATCGTTAATGAACAGTAAGAACAATGAAAGGTCAAAATTTGAGGCTTCGGACACTCCTGATGTGGCTCCAAAGAGATGAAACTTGAACCCATTATAATAAACTTACTACCTGCAATTGGCCAAATACGAAGAAAATAGTGCTGTTAATGAATTACAGAAACCAAAGATTTTTAATTTATCTACAAGTAGGGCGTGGTCTATACGATCAAAAGCCTTGGAGATTCCTGTGTATGTGGTATCTATTTGTCCATAAGCGCCGCGGTTGCTATGTACAATTTGTTTCAAAATTAATGTCATACCCCCATAGACGTGATATCAAACCTTTTTCCTTGTGGGAGTGGCTTATACGGCGAACGGTCTCTTATTTACGGATTCATGGATGTAAATCAGTTCCAAATGAAGTATACGGGTATTTTTATCGTTTTCAAAATTATTAAAAATGCTATTCGAATAAAAAAGGGATTGGAGACATTTTATGAGGAAAAGAGGTCAAGAAAATTAAGAAGAAGAAGATATTAAGAAGACTCCTCGAAGAAGTGAAATGAGCTCGTGTGAGTACTATTAAGGCTGTATATTATTAGGCCAGAGTAGACAATCAAAATTCTATTCTTTATCTGTTATTTAAAATACTTAGGTAGAACGTAGGGATTATTATAGGGAGTTTGTTTAATTAAATTCAAAATTCAAGATTGTAAGAAAATATAACTCAAATTACTTTATTTATAACAAAGTGTAACTTTTGTTTGAATCAAAATTTAAGAAAACTTTTCAAAGTTTTAATTATTGAATCCTTATTTGACGTACTTTTGGAGAAAACATCTGAGAAATTGCATATTTTAACTTAGAGTCTCATTACAATATATTTTAAAAACTTGTAGTTTCAACCACATAGCATACAATCCAACACGAAACGTATTGGAAATTGAATAAAGATTGCTATAAAAAGGTATTAGCTTAGCTAAGCTATACATACATTACAATTACTACAATATTAAAATTGTCTGAAAGTCAATTCATTCAAAACATATATTTTGCTAATATATTTGGCTTATTTCCACACATTTAAGATACATAGAAATATACGTATGTTTCATTTGAAAACGAATTCATTTAAGTACAGCCATAAAATATGCAAATATCAGCGATAACCGAGACAGCTCGCCGTCTAGGCCCCTCCCACAAGGAAAAGGGTTTGATATCACGTCCATCGGGGTATGACATTAATTTTGCAACAAATCGTACATATTGGGTGCAAGTGGTTAAACTGGAGATGGTTGATCGTTCTTCTGTAAATCCTTGCTGGTGTATTCTTGAGAAGTGGTGACACGGGTGCGTAGAGGGCAACTTCGAAAGCTTCTGCACAAGTGTTAAGAATGAATATAGGGCCATAGTTGTAGACATGATTTGGAGATCCACTTTTTAGGACACACTTTCGTACATTCCCACAGATCTGGAAATGTAGCAGTTGAAAGCGCCAGGAAAAGAAGATTATTATAAGCGGAGTAGTTAGCAATACCCTGCAGTCACAAACCAGAAAGCTCGGAATTCCGTCTGGCCCAGCAGTCATTTTGTTCTTTAATTTCTTAATTGCTAATTTCTTAATTGCTGTCTCTGGTTCCGTTAGTTGAGAAATACAAATATGAGAAGCGCAATATCTATTAAAAGATGTCATATGGTCAGCTTTGTTGGTATTGTTAGTATATACAGTACTGAAGTAAGTTGTTACGCCATTACCGATATCCTGTGGATTGTCGTAGGTAACGTGCAAGTATATATACTCTACTAATGCCTACGAATTATTTGATCGTTTAGTTAGTTTAAAGTAATAGGCCTTTAGCTCGATATTTTGTATAATTTCAGAAGTATATCATGTAGGGTATTGGTTATTATGGTTTTGATGCAGGAGTTCGTGGAAGTTAAACATCGAATACAGCTTCTCATAAAATAAGTTACTAGCTGTATTTGCATCTTCGATATCTTACAAGTAAGTCCAATTAATTGTTGTTAAATCAGTTTCCAACATAGGAAAGTTAGCACGCTTGAAATTATAAGATTTACAGAAATTATTGCTAGAGAAGTTTGCGTTCTTGCTGATAGCGTACGATATAGATATTTAGAGAAAGGGAAGGTGTAAATCCTAAGGTAAACGAGGGTGAATATCTCTTATTATATCTACCTTACAGTTTCATAAAATTAAATCAAGCAAGTGGCCGTTATAATTTGCTATACAGCTATAATGCTTTTAGTATGATCATCAATTTCCCTATTATTGAAGTGGGTGATATTGAAATTGAAATTGAAATCACCAATAATTATAATATTTGCGTGACTGATAAGTATTTGTTCGAATAACTTGAAAAAATGTTCAAGGCAAAATTGTATCAGGAATCACAAAACTTTTCTCATTCCGCTAATATAAAGCACAAGACAATCTGCCAATTGTACATATGTAAACAACAGTAGGCTTAGCGTGGACGTACTAGTATTGCTCCATCACAAACAATACAATATATACATACACAGTAAGATAAGTATTAATGGCTCTTGGCCTGGATATAGCTGTGTTCCTTCATGCATAACCCATAAGAATCAAGATGTTACTGTGTTGTAAAAGTAGAAAATGTTCAAGTAGAAGCAGTTTAAACACTGTTAGCTGCAATACCGATAGCTTAATGTCCTACGATATGTAACACTCGCATTTTCCAAGAAATATGCATATATTTCTTGGAAAAACATCTTATAACATCTTGCTACCGCTTATCTTCTCTTTATCTGCAAAGTAACGGACAGAATCAGTAAAATTTTGAAAAAATAAAACATCCAAACGATCTTTTAGCCTTTCAGAAATTCTTCCATCGCCCAAAGACAACTTTCCCGTCGAGTTTTTATTTTAACAAAAACAACGTCATGGTTCAAACCCGGGACACGTTTAGTTTCAACTGACTCTGGCCGTGGAAGCCTATGTTTTTATTTCAATAATAAAACAGCTATACCACAGTAAGCAGATTTATTGTAAATTAATAATTTATACAAACTTAAATTATGTTCCAATGTTCAGGATGTTTATTTATTTTATAATGTGATAACCCACCGTATATGGAACTATTGTATAAAAATAAATCTCAGACTGCGATGCACATGTTGTATATTACTCATTTCCATATGGCGCTTATCAGTTAAATAAATAGCGAATACAACATTTTTCTATTGTAATAATTTGAATGGCTATTCATATAGTAAATGAAAACATTGGTTCAGTGACATTTATTGTACTTTTTGAAATAATTAAGCTACAATAATGTACACTGCCGTTCAGTGAAGTTCGGTCATACAATAAAAATCTATTATATCACACTGCATACAATTATTAATACATAAAATTAGAAAAATATTAAGCATACGCTCTTTTCTAAGGAATTAAAGCCATAAATTATTATGTAAAGTAGAAATATTGCGACAATCACAATAAAGTCCCTTTTATTATCATTCCAAGAATTTCTCCGAAGTACCGATCTTTTGAAACGGGTCGTTTGGGGATTATTAACGAACAATACATTTAGGAAATATACCGCAGCATCACTCTTGTTTATTTATCACAGGCGTAAAGATATAAATTGCTCATTTTATTGTTGAACGTGTGTTGGTGTGCATCTGTCGTTTTTGCGCGATTAATTAAATCATTAGAACTTAACAGCAGCAAATGATAATGCGTGGGATACATTGTGTGAGCTTTTAAACAATACGAGATTATTGGTGACTAATTACGTCAAATCTTTATTCGATGTTGAGTCAATTAAAAAGGAATCTACTTGCCAAATTCGAAAATTGATCAATTCATTCTCAAAACACTTGTGCTCGTTAGCTTCGCTTGGATGAATGGTATGCATTGATCATTTATATAATAGGCACAAAATTAGACGAAACCACTGCAAGGGAATGGGAAAACACAATGTTGGGTCGGGTCTTCCGACGCTAGAGCAATTAAAGCAGTTTTTGAAGAGTAGTCTTCCTACTCAAAAAATTGACATGCTTATTGGAGCTGATTATTTCTGAAATTTAACTTGTACGGGGTAGATAAATTTGGGTTTTAACAATCCTATATAACAGAAAACCAAATTTGAGCGGATAGTAGTTGGCGCGATACAGCTTCCAGGTCCCATACAACTATAATATGTAATTTTGTTCGATTATCAGATGAATTGTTACGTGATCAACTACTAAAGTTCTAGGAGAGAGAAGAATGCGCTTCAACAAAACCTTTGTCTCACGAAGAACAGTTTTGTGAGAATCATTTTATAGATCACACTAAAAGAATGGCCGATGGACTCTTCATGGTCTCAATACACCTAGAAAATCCACCTGACCTGTTAAGCAATTCTCAACAGCAAGCACAATGAAGATTCGTGTCACTAGAGCGAAAATTATGCTCAAATTCTGTTCTCAATCATTCAGTTATATCAAATTACTTACCATATGATGAAGTACTTCGCGAAGAAAGCTTAACGACTAAATTGCACGTGGCCTTCGACGCATCGTTTCGTTCCAATTCAGGTTATTCATTGAACGATATTCAGCTGGTAGGTCCTGTCATTCAAAACAATGTGCTTCTATTATGTTCAAAAACAAAGGTGGCTCCTTTAAAATCGCTCTCGACTAGAACTATGTGGGGTGTTAATTTTAGCCAGGTTAGCAGACAAGATCAGTGGTGAATCGTCGAGCATAAAGTTTGACAACGCAACATTTTGGTGCGATTGTATCGTTGTTTTGGGGCGGATAACAACACAGCCTAATTTGCTAAAGATATTTGTTGGGAACAGGGTTGCTGAGATACAACGTTTAACAAATCCTGAAGCTTGGCGCCATGTTCCAATAGCAGATAACCCGGCTGACTTACTTTCTCGTGGTGTAAACCCTAAGATATTGCTTAATTCAACTGTTTGGTGGACTGGGCCTAAGTGGTTTAGAGAAGACGAAAGTAATTGGCCTATATTACCATTAAACTGACAAATTTACCAGACTTGCGTCAAAATTTGCATTCACTTGTTGCCATGTCTCATAAACCATCATTTTTCTTTGAACGCTTTTCAAATCTTGATAGATTGATTTGTTGTATAGCGTATTGCTTTAGAATTAAGTCAAACTGTTTAAAATCTAAGCATGGCCGTAATGTCAACCCTTTGTCATACAAAAAACTTAAATTCTCTCTGTTTACTTTAATTAAAGTTTCACAAACAAACTCATATTCAGATTTCGAAGATTTTTGCAAAAAATTTCAGAATTTGAATCCATTTGTACATTCAGATAATACGATTAGAGTTGGAGGTCCTCTGGACAATTCTGCATTTGGCTTTAATAAAAAACGCACAATTATTGTATCAGCGCGTCATCCTTTGACTAAGTTAGTGTTTGTACATGAACATAGATACCTATTGCATGCCGATCCTCAATATCTATTAGTGTCAATTCGGAAAACATATTGGCTAATAAGTGGTAGAAATTTAGCAAGAAAGGTTGTCAAAAATGTTTTCGGTCCAAGCCTTGTCCATAAATGCGATTATGGGTAATTTGCCTAAAGACCGTCTAAAACTTTCATTTCTAAATACTTTTCTGCATGGTAAACAACACATAAGTATAGTTGGCGGGCCAATCTAATTCATACTTTCATTTTCGTTTTGACATTGTTCAACAAGTTCGACAGAAAGTGAACATGAGCTTGTTAATCTGTTCTAGCAGTAGTACGGGGCAATTTAGATTTTGCGGTGTCAGAATTTTACACCTCATAAGACTATCTACATTGGATAAATCTTCTTTACATTCATTGCCTGCAAATACGCGTGAATGGTCCAAAGGAAATTTACCATATTTCTGTCCGTATGGTTAAAGAGAGCACTCATCAATATATTTCATTTTCTCACTACGTTTAATTTTATAATACAATTCCGCAGCACTCGTGGAATTCAAAGATCTGACAAGTTCCCTCAGAGTCTACCTCTAGTTAAAATTTAGTGCCCGGAGTAACAACCTCTCTTTCTCTTGCAGTATGCTAAATAATTATGCCTCCCTCTTGCTCCTTGTCAATCAGTCTATCCTCAGATGGAGCGGCTATAGTGTTAGAAGTAAGTTCTATAAGAATCTATAAGACGTACATTTTCTATCCCTAATTTTAGGATGTTACTACCACGCATTGTGAGGTCGGTTGTTAGAGCTGTTTTTTCTAATATGTATTTTAATAAAAATTGATAGCCAAGCGCTTAGTCGTTATGGCCAATGCAAATAATCTTCTTAAACTCTTTTCGATGTATCACCTATTTCCCCATTCCTCAACTCCACCTGCTTTGTGAAAATCATGTTTGGCAGAAATACAAGATGTCTTCCCGAATCACAAATATGCATTAATATGCTCAGGTTCAATTCGGATATTGTCGTATCGCCTATCAGCACTTTTTCCTGGCCTGTCTCGAGATTGAAAAATGCATTCATGTAACATCGATCGGAGTCCTAAATTCATTATATAGTTTACAGAAGATCATCCTCGCACGCATGCTTTTCTGGGGATAGTTTATGTTGGTTGTCTTTAAACATTCTGTGCATTTTTTGACAGATTGTTACCCTCTGCCATGGCTCTTCTTTCTTGTGTCTCAAATCCTCTCTGTTCACGAAATACTTAATTACATGCCGAACATATAATATTCTTTGTATGTAGGCGTAGTGGAGATTGTTGGCCACACGGACGGGTTCCTTCATAATGATAATGTTTTCTGTTATTGTAAAGTACACGTCTCACAATAGTAACAACATGTAATGGCTGCCATTAGGGACATTGTTATATGCGATAGCACCTTGACCAGCTTCCGCTATATTTACATACTCCTATTCAATACGTCGTCAAAATTGTTATAGAATAAACCGTTTTGCTGTGCTATAAAGTATAGAATTAATCTTCGAGAAATAAACTTAAAAAGAAGTAATGGAATAGTCAAACATCCACGCCACGAATAGTGCCGGTATCATATCTAATAAAAAGTTATTGCTATGATTAACATGGTGAGAATTTATAATACATACTGATACAATGTAATATTTGTGGATGCTCAAACTGTTGTTGTTCAGACTCTCACAGAATTACATAGCCGACTTACAAACTAACAAAATATTATTGTTAATTACGTAATCATGCTCCATTTCGCAATGCTCGGTGTGAAGTTTTGAACTATTGTTCTTCACCGGACGCGCTGACCCATCGCCAACCCCGAGCTGTCTTTTAGCCTCTATAGGAACTACGGACGTTTTAACGCTATCCCAACTAGTATACTAATAATGACCTTTTGACACCGTAATAGTATTATATACATCTTAGAATCTATTCTTGTTGTAGTCTTCCACGGCCGTTGTTTTCTTTTAAAGAATCTTGGTTTTGAGTTGAAACCGCGTCGTAATTGCTACCAACGTTTCTCTCCCAGTTCTACGGAGCTTCTTTTGGGCCGCTGAAGAATTCTTCTCACAGTAAGAGCTCCATGCAACTGAGAGCAAACATCGGTAGAGTCATGCGATTACGACGCGGTTTTTACCCGAAAAGATTTTTAAAAAGATCTTAGGATCTTCTGGCAGTCAGCCTAGTTTATCATATCCCCGATCTCCCAAAACAAAGCTCTCCATCATCCTGGTAGACACGCTCAAAATTCCAAACCTCACCCACAAAACAAATCATTCCATCGGATACCACCGTGAACATGGCATATACCTGCCTTCGAGGAGGCCTCCGGGACAAACACGTGACCTTAAAACGCTGCACATTCCTCTATAGAATACCCACTAACTACGATGGCCCTGGCCGGCGAGGCCTAGTAACATTCTTGACACAGTTGGTACGCCCCCGATAATGAAGATATCGTTTTTAACCGCAAAAAAGAATCCAATTCTCGGAATTCACTACTTCCGGTTTTTCCCGTTCGTATTGAGCGCTGAACTAAAACATTCTTTCTTCATTCTTAAATGTATAAAAACATTTTCAAGGAACACAATCAAGAACGACAGAGAATATTTGATTTTTCAAAAAGAGAAAAGACTTGATTTTGTGTCCAAATAATTGCTTTGTATTTAAAAGCAAGTCATAGTGAATAGCGCGTTGCATGTTTTTTGCTGTTCTAATTTTTCAAATCAAACACCATTGGCAAAACCCAATTTTTTATGATGTACTTCTAAATAAATTACAGCTTGTCGGTACAGAGCGCTTTTTCAGTTCTAATGAGTTTTTTCTTATTAAAATCAAGAAATGGCTCTGTACTGTAATTATCAACCCCTTTTTATACGTTTCTGTAAAAAATAGAAACAAAATGCGAAAAGAAATAAAACAGTAGAACCAAAAATTAGAAATAAGAATCTTTGCTTATTCTAATTTTTAATTCTTACGGTCAACTTTTTGACCGCAATATGGTGTGCTCTAATAGCATAACCGGGTATTATTAGTTATTCTGGTTACGTTGTAAAAGTGAGTTGCATATACTAGAGCTAGTAGTTGCGTAAGTTACGTTTATATTAAAGCTAATGGTTAGGTAAATTGCATATACTAGAAGGAAATTCTGATTATGATCTGTGTTTTGTAGCTTTTGCAACGGCTTGCATACTGGATGACTATTGTAAGGCTAAACCGTATAGCGTCAAGGTTAGTTTTCTTTCTTGATTTAGTATACAGAGATGTTATTTAATAGTATACTTAAAAATTTAAGCGTTTTTTCCTTTACACTTAAAAGAAGCAAGATATAAATGCATAATTTATACCTATATTGTGTGATATCGAATATATTATGTGAGTTACTCCTTGTGAATATAATTGCCAATTAATTATTATTGTCTGTTGTGCGTAAGGAAATTTTTGGATTCATTTGATGATCCAAGTATGTAGGTGTAAAAGACAGAAAAATATACGTATATACAAAATAAATTGTGTAATTGGGAAGACTTGGGCGTTGACCCTTTCCGCTGTTAAAACCGTTGACAAGAGAAGAAAATCAAAACGAATAAGCCCAACTCAATGTCTAATTTATGATGTATTTATGCACAAACAATAACACAAACGTCATACCGCTTTACTCTACCAGTACAGCATCAATAATGCCGGTATTGCCGATTGGGGACGTTACTTGCCTAATATGGTTTCACGCTAATGCGGATATACAAGTCTACCATATGTAAATGGAGTCTACCGTGTGTTGTACAGAACAGAAATGCGGGTACATAAAATACTACACAGAACAACGGAGCACAGTTTATAGCAAGTCCATTGATTATGATGTTTTCTTTTTGACTACTATCAAAGATTAATTAGAGAAACATTGGCGATAAATTTAATTAAACAAGTATAAACTAGTTAAAACTGAACGTGTTTCGGGTTTGGACTGTGTTATGTCGTTTTTTGGTAAACGAAAACTCGATGTTTTGCCCAGAACCATATGAGGCTTTTTCGGGAGAGGGAAAGGTGGTAGGCAACAGTTAACACGGTAACCAATGTATAAACCACCCCAGAGGCGAAACTAAGAATCTAAGGATGAGGAATCCATATTATTAAAAGGCCTAAATTTCTCAAGTTACCCCAAAAACCATCCCAGTAGATTAAATTATAGCGTCCGTCGAAGCATCTGTTAAAACTCTTCCGAAAGCTACTGCAGATTAAATTTGTTTTGAAAGCTGAGAGAATAGCCGCCCGCACGAAGTCTAACTCATCTATTACCATTCTTTCTGCCGATAAGGACAATGCTACAGCAGTTCTTGGCAATTCTCAATATGTTGACATAGTGATGGAATTGTTAGATGACGGGTCGTATGCACCTATATCTAGAAACTCCACTTCCAAGCTAGAAAGGGAAATTAGTACCCTCAACGTCTAATCTCAGGTAAATCCAAACCATCTGGGTTGTATGATTCACAAGCAATGCATATCTCTCGGAATTATTGTTAGCACTATAGACTCCCCTACCTACCATTTGTCCATTATCTAGCCAACATCCTCAAAAAGTGCACGGGGAGCACACCTTCCCATGTAGTTAACTCTGCTCATTGCGTGGAACTTATGTTTAACATTCACATTGAACCGAGTCAGCTGCGACGTACATCCTTATCCACCAAAGGTCCTCTCAATGGATACTATAATACTACCACCAAATCTAGCTATTTTTCCTTTATCCACAAGGTAACGGATAGAATCAGTGAGATTTTGAAAAAATAGAGCATCAAAACGATCTTCAAGCCCCCTTTCAAAGGTTTGAGAAATTTTTCCATCTACCAAAGACAAATTTCCTCCCTTAGCAAGTAAAGGCGTTTATAGAATCCCTTGTTCGTGTGGTTTGGTGTATTTTTGATAATAAATAATAAACTTTACGTTTTTTTTTTCGCACTTACATAATAATTCTTTTTGTAGCTCCTAAGTAATGCAAATCAAATTTGTGTAAATAAACCGACAATTGTTCTATTATTGCGTTTTAGCAGTTTTTTATCCTTTTATAAATTAATGCCGGAGGTGCATGATGCTGGCCCTGCACTTTCGATTTTTTTAAATTTGAACACGCTCACGTCTTGCGCAGATTTAAACTTTTGACAAGGTTCTCATTTACTATTCTTTTTATGCAATAAAAATTTTGTTATGTGCTCATCTCCTTCTCAAGATATCGTAGAAACAAGATGTTCGGAAATGAAGGCTGCTGTCGGCCGTTGTTTTGCAACCACCGCACCAAATTTTTGAACATTTGATAACAGCAACAGTTTGTGCCGTCAGATTATGCTTATCTTGTGCTGATTTGTACCGTCAAAATTTAGTTTTATGTTCGTACTGTTTTCGAAATTTTTGAGATCGTGTTGGTGGAACCTTATTCCATAACCACCGTATCAATTTTTCGTTTGTCAAAATTTGATAATAGTAACTCTTTGTGTCGATCTTGTTTTTATTTCAGCCGTAAAAATTTCGATTTTTACTCATCGTTTCCGAGATATTTGAACGACTGGTGCGGAGCCTAATTCAATAGATACTGCGGCAATTATTCGATGTATCGAAATTTGATAGTGGCAACATTTTGTTCTCGCGATGTGATTATTTGTGTAAATATTTCGTTTTGTGCTAGTCCTGATTTCGAGAAATTAAAAAAAAAATGAGTTGGGTCGGGGAAGGGTGGGGACATTTATTTAACAGCCACCGTAACTAATTTTACAATTTTTGAAAATTTTATGATTATGTTTTGTGTGGATTTGTGCCGAAAAAAAAAATTTTGTATTAATCCCGAGATATTCGAAAATGAGGGATATTCACTCCCGATTACCTCAAGAAATAGATAGACACAAAATAAAACCTTTACGGTACAATTTAGTACAAAACGATAACATAATCAAATTAGTAAAAAGTGAATGGGCGGGGGCACCTTTCAATCTTGAATATCTCGAAAATGGAATGAACACAAAATAAAAGATTTACGAAAATAGGACCAGTACAAAACGGGTACAATATGTGTATATTTTGCAAATATAAACAAATTTGAAGCCCAACTTTGACGCACCCAAAATTTGCAGGTGTGGCGAGGAATACGAAAATTTATATATTTTATTTAAAGTAATACATTTCTAAATGCTTATACGCTGTTGTTTAAGATAGGTTAAACAAATATCACATTCCCCCCAAAACAATGCAAATTTATTTCTGTGAGGCGTTGCAATAGTATGCCCTAGAATTAAAATGTGGTCCAATAATAATATCGCCTGGACGAGTTTTAATTTTTTATTTAGTTTATTGCTATTTCAATTCATTGTTTTAAGTACCTCGTCTTGTACATTGAAATTGGGAGAGCAATAATAACTATTTACCAAAGAATATTTAAAAAACTTTATCCTAAATCCTCATTCGGACGTTCCGACGTTGATGAATAAATGCCAATAATCTGAACGAATAAATGACATACATCGAAAAATTGAAGCGTCAGGAAAAATCGAAGCGCCGATAAAACCGAAGCAACAATTACTACAGAACTGGTCACAGGAGACCTAAGAAACCTATTTACCTCATACTGTAATGTTTTAACGGTATGAAATTTTTGAAATTTTAAAATTAAGTATTTAATCAAAACTATTAAACTTGGAGGAAATGATAAGTACAGACTGGGCCAAACTCGATACTTTTAATAGGGAACTTATATTTCTTATATATGTAGACAAAGCTGACCTAAGCTTCTGGAGCTCTTCCTTAATATAAGGGATACAGAGCGTTTTCTTAAAATGTGCAATTTTTAAAAACCCTAGTAACTTTTTTATTTGTGAAAATGCTTGATTTATACAAAAACTATATTATGGCGCTTTTTGACGCAGAATCTTATGCTCTGGTTTTTTCTTTTTTTAAACTCCTATTTTTTGAGATATTATCAAGACTTGTATTTTTTTATATGGAACACCCTCTATATTTTTACACTATTGACGAGCATATAAAATTATCTTTAGAATGATATAACACACTTGATATTTTATTTAAACAATTTTTAAGTTATTTGTTTTTCTTCATTTCACGTTATTTTAAGATGGCTATGGATGATGGTAAATAAGCAAATAAAAGATTTCAACAAGGCAGAAAACATTTTTTTTAATATTAAATGTTACAAATAACAATTCAAACAAACTAAACTAAGGAAACCATTAATAGCATTACTGATATTAGGAATTCAGAGGGTTTATTCAGTAAAGATTGATAATGTATTGAAAAATTGAAATTAATCATGACTAGAACTAAAATAAGTTGGTTGCTAAAATTCTTACCGACATATTTAAACGAAATATTTACAGAATATACCTTTGTTACTAAAAAATGCGTAAACATGATAAATTATAACAAGTGTTCGAATTGTCCGCCGTTCTGTTGTAAATATAATCAACACCGTTTTCATACACTCTGAGCTGATTTTACCAACTCGAGCGAAGATAGAGAGTCGAACGCTTGCAAAACTGCAGCTTCTGATTCCTGTCTTGAATTGGGAGAATGCTTAAACGTAAGATTTTTAATTCTTCCCCAAAGGAAAAAATCCAATAGGGTTAGATCAGGCGATCTTGCCGCCCAATGTACCGAATTATTGGTTTAGAAACTCATTAATCTGGTATTTCGTCTACGAAAAGTTCAATAAATTGTCACAAAATTTGCAAGTATCTTTCAGAGTTAACAATTCCGTTATATATGTAGGGCCCAAGTATCCTGCCACGGAAAATTCCTACCCACACATTGAAACTGTATCGTCCTTGGTTTCTCCTCTCAACAGTAACATAGGGATTTTCACGCGACCAAGTACAAGAATTAAACCTGTTAAAAATTCCTGCACTGCTTACGTTACATTCATCCGTCCATACACAGTTTAGAGCAAAATTACGATTTTCTTCACATTTTCTCAAAAGCCATTGACAATATACCATACGACGCTACAAATCTGCGGCAAAAAGGTAGTGCACTTTTCTCGTCCGATACGGTTTCATTTCCTCTAATTCTTTGTCTCTATTTTGAGCCACATAATTTTTAGGTCTCGGCCTTTGGAAGGATCCAAGATTTATTACATTTTTCTTTAACCTTGAGAAAATGTCTCTGAAATAATTTAAAAATTGTTTAAATGAAATATCAAGTGTGTTATATCATTCTAAAGGTAATTCTATATGCTTTTCAATAGTGTAAAAATATATAGGCTGTTCCATATAAAAAAAATACAAGTCTTGATAATATCTCAAAAATAGGGAGTTTAAAAAAAGAAAAAAATAGACCATAGGATTCTGCGTCAAAAAGCGCCCCAATATAATTTTTATATAAATCAAGCATTTTCACAATTAAAAAGTTACAAAAGTTTTTAAAAATTGCACATTTTAAGAAAACGCTCTGTATCTCTTATATTAAGGAAGGTATAAAAATAGGAATTTCACCAATCGATTTCTCTTTAAAATCGAGCTCCAGGTCAGTTTTTGTATAATTACTTTAGAAATATAAGTTCCCTACTAAAAGTATCGAATTTGGCCCACCTTGTACAATGTGCCTGGACGACATCTAGACAAAAAGTCACAACTAAAATTATCGTTGTTTTTCACCATTGTTAGATTACATTCGTAATTGTTTTATTCCATTATCACCTATGATAATTTTTTTACTATTTAAAATATACTATTAATGAAGCAGATGCCGAAACGAACGATTTTTACTATACCATGATGCTGGGATTCTGTGTTCTTCGATGACAATCTTGACCACATGCAACACTACAACGTTGAATTACATTGAGAATTTTGATAAAACGACCGAAAGACTTTTACTTGACAGAGATAACTCTTACACGACTAACGTATGCACCGGAACTTAGTATAGAAATTTCTGACATTAATTTAATGAGAAAGAGAATGACAGATAGAAGTAGTTAATATAAGTGTTCCCCACGATTGTTGTTGGCTTTATTGTTTTTACGTCCCTTAGATATTCGGCTAAACACAGGAATCTTCCTTTAGGGATCGGGCCTTCTACCAACAGATGGACTCTCATAACCGATAGGTGGACAATGTGAAATGTCAAGAAGAAATGTCAATATGGGCCTGATGACAACTAACTTCGTTGATGTTATTTTATAACATTACAATAGATATTGTCTCAATGAGGGCGTTATTAGAAGAATTTACAACGCCCGACATTTACAGGGGTAATACAGAATACACATAAAGACTAAAATTATTTCTTTAATTACGTCACTGGTGATGACATTCGGCAATTCGGTATGTATCAAACTTTTGTAGGTATAACATATTATATATATATATATATATATACATACATAAATATGTACATATAACCAGTCATTGATTAGGTCGTTAAATATATAATCGGTCATTGTGGAGTCTAAAATATATATATATATATAATAGTTCCGGCAACGACCATGTAGGGGGAGCCCTGATCGAATTTTATATACAGTATATACGAATAGATCAACATGACGTTATTGAGCCCGAAATTTGGCAACAACGGCATTGTGCTTTATAGCGTATCATCGATATATAAATGTATATTAGTAGCGGATTTATATATCTCGATGGACTTTCTAGTCTATAAGTACTATTAACCTAAAGGATATCGTTTTTGATATTTTATTAATCTAACTAATTCGTTCGTTTACTTCGTATAATAAAACTATACTACAATATAGTTTTC
>LR736872.1:109445-152122 GCA_902654985.2 Oryctes borbonicus
TCTAAGAAGTAGGGATAGTACATGCATGTTTAGTTTTAGAAAAAGTTTTTTCTCACTTCATTCGGTCACCGGTTGATGATGAGGATCATTCGTGTCCTCGAAACGGCCGTCCCGGACTAATTATTATATTACTATATAATAAATTAAACTTGTGTGGTGCGGAGGGTGCCGATACTTATGTGTTGTTGTGCATATTAATAGCTATTTGTTAGTGATCAACGATTCATCTAAGCTTAATGGGATGGCTGATGGCTGATCTTGTTTGCGAGAGACAAGTTCGTCAAAATCAGGCTCAATTTCAATAGTTGTATATACATTTCTGCTTCAGGGTTGAGTTTACTTGCTTTGTCAGTTTTTGTATGAGCATACTTAAAAATCCTACTTCACGACGGTAAATCATAGCAATTTTCTTACCGCACAATTGGCAATTTCTGAATACCCAGACATCTAAATATATAAGCTGGGCCCAAAACTTTAACAAAGTAGTTCGTAGGTTCCATATCCGCCATATCAATAAGCTGTTTAATTTCTTTTTACAGTTAGGGCTTGATGTAAATTTTCGATTGTAACAGAAAATATTCGTTGCATGAAATTCTGAAGATGGTTGTTCTAAAGTCATTTCTACTGAAATTGGAAGTCTTTGACTCTGATACAAAATCATTGAGTATAGGAAAGTACTCAATTATTCTTTTGTTTATGGAAGATTCTCAAAACTGTATTTTTTTTAACTTGCCTTCAATTTTGTCAGAAAGTGAAAGCACTGTCACAGATATTCCTTGAAGTGAAGCATTCAATCAATAAGAAACAAGAAAGACCTTATTTTGCAGACTAAAGAGGTGTACCAAAACTTTTCCTCGGGATAACCACCGCACTTCTGTGTGAAGCAAAAGCGTGGTGGCCTCCTATTTCTTCACAAAGAGTAGCAAAAATTCGTGAATTTAATGAAATCAAATTTACGATTCTGACTGCTTCATCCAAAACGGTTTTAAGATTAAGCGGCATTTTTCTTGTTACTGTTAATGCTTGTCTATGAATAACACAGTGGCTACTTCAATTTCAGGAACGATATTTTTAACACGTACAATAAACCCAGAATATTTACCAGTCATTACTTTTTCACCGTCGCTGCAGATATTAATGCATTCGTTCCAATTAAGTTTCTTTTCAGTGCTATAAGTTGAAAATTTCCGGTTGTATGAATTTTCAAAGGTTTGAAAAATATCATTCTTCTTCTCCAGAGTTGTTATATATGTACCAGACTATAACGAGCAGTACTGCAAGCCCTGCCACGTCTGTTAATTCATCAAGTTGTAATACGTACCAACCACTACTTTATAACTGTATTTTCTATTTCGTTACTTATTTCATAAATTCGCCTTTATACAGTATCAGTTGAAAGTGGCAGCATCTTTATATAATTACTAAACTTTTCAACGATCATGGTTTCAACATGTATTATGCATGGTTCTATAAGAGTTTTGGCAGTAATATGCGCTTTTACTATTTTAACTAAACGGTAACTTACTTGAAATGAGGCTTTACATGCATTTTCATTAACTAGCAACTAGAGAAGATAAGTTCTTTATGCTTTTATTCATTTCCACTAACCTACGTTGAAGATATTTGATAAGTTTGTCTGTGTACAAATACTCAGTATGATATTTTTGTAAGTGCCTTAGCGGTGTTGTTGGAGCTAATGAGCTGTGGTCAAAAACAAATTACACGCTGGCCGTTCGGAACACTAGAAGCCAAAATAGAAACAAAACCAGGACAATTATTCTTGGCAGTATTTTCTAATTTTGAATATCTTATTTGCAATGTGACCAAAACTTAAAATTGCAGGCATAGGCTCATTGCTGGTATTAGTGTTTTCCGAAATCCGAAATGATTGTCGGAATCTATTTTTTATCTTCTCTTCAGACTACTACATTTAAGCCATTTATACATAATAAATACATATTATACAAGAGTAAACGTACAAAGACTTCTACACTCTTATTATTGTTTCGAATTGAATTCCGGCACTTACATAGGTCGATTTAGTAGATCCAGAATTTTTTAGTAGACGTTAGAGGTGCGCCAGAAACTTCTTTCCTTCTCTTACGTGCCTGTTTTTGAAGGTCATATGTATTTATGGCCTAGAAGGCTGATATCGGGGACGTTACCAGATTATGCCTAATTCCTCGTTGCAATTGAATATACTTATGCATAATTTATACACTGCAGGACGTATAGAAAAGAGGCAGGGTTACGTTATCTCCGCGTGAACACAAATGTAGAAACAGAGAGCACTAGGGGAGTACTACAAATATTTCTTTGCTTATGTTTACGTTTGTGGCGGGCTGATTTCCGTTTTTATTTGCGGAAGAAGCAGAGTTTGAGAACTGCGTTAATTATCATGAGAGAAAACAAGAGGACAGAAGGAGGGAGCGCTCTGAGCGCCTTATTAGTGACACCATCCGGCTCAGGGGCCTTATCATCTGGTAGTCGCTCGATTAAATGTCTCACCTCGCTCGCGGTAGCCACGGCGAGCGGCTCGCCATGTCTCCTGACAACCTCCCGATGACTAAGGAGCACCTCATCCACGTCTATCTCGGACTCCGCGTCCGAGTCATCCCTACGAACAACCCGCGAGCAGACTCGTGCCAAAAAACCAGCGTGTACCTCGGCTTTCTCCTCGTCTGTATAAACGAACCCTGTCTCACCCTGCAGGGGCCGCACCGATTCTCTATCTCCCATTTTTAGGGCTGTAGTTATTCTCCAGAGGAAGTTGTCCTTTGCAGTTAAACTGCGTACCTTATCTCTGCTAGCTTGCTCTTAACCAACTTAGAATACCCGTTCGACTCGGCGCGATGCGCCGGATATAAAGCCGCGTTGGCTCTTTTCAGAGCCCTACGTCTCAACCCTATCAATCTTCTGATCTCAGGCGGTATTCGACGACTTTCAGTACAGGGACGAGGCTCCGAGGCCTCTTCGACAGAAGATTCTATAATATCTGTGTACGCAACTGCCGCGTCCTCAAGGGAGTCAATTGTAATCCGAGGAGAGATCGGACACACTCTCAACGACAACCTCACTGCCGACACCTTTTGACATGTGCCGGGTCCAGTATATCCGGTCGCGCTCCAGATCTAAAGAAAGTGGGCTCCCGGGCGGAATAAACCCTTATTTTATCTCGCTGGACATACGAACGTAGACTCTTTCCATATGAATTAGTGATGCTGCAACCCCAAGCAACGTGCTTGGACTTGAGGTCACCAGCAATCACGATCGGAGTATTTTCCGCCGAACGAAAGATGGCAGACCGCAACCGCGACACCGTCACCTTTGCCAACCTCCCTATCTGATCTGTAAACGATGTAATTCCGCAGCTTTAATTTGTTGTTAGGTCTTAACCACTTAACATGAGAACATCCACAAAGTAATAGTGGAGAGCCTCCAAAAGCTCGTCGACCTTGCCTATAATCCCGTTGGCGTTCCATGCCAACAGTCGAAGAGACCTAGAATCGTCCAAGATATCTACTTATTTACCATAAGATATTTGTGGTAATATCCCTTTCTGTTGGCGAACCATAGCATTAAAAGTAGACGACAGGTTTTGCAGGAAGTCTAGCATAATTAGAAGATCGATGCCAGAACCGTCCCCATTGGTACTGATTGGCAAGTCAACCCCTTTTAAGGTTTTCCTAGGCTTAGGGGGCTTATTACTGGCCTTAGGGGTCTTATTAGAAGAGAGCGCCTGTGAATAAGTGTGAGAGAGAACTACCTTGTCCGTCTTCCGCCCTGGATCATCCACGTCAGAACGAATGGGGACGAGCCTAACTTTCGGAAAATCCGGACACCCTCTGTAGTTTGCTGGATGTCCATTCCCACAGTTAGCACATGTAGGGGGTTCCTCTAGAGGGAACGTGCACATTTTTACAGGGTGATCCTTCCCACAGCGAATGCACGGCGGTTGGGCCATGCAACGATTCTGCGCGTGACCAAACCGCAGGCAGCATTGTCCGATGTTCGGTTTGGATTTAAGTGGTTCAACGATGATCCCCAAATTAACGACCTTTTTTATGTTGTAGATATGCTTCTGATTCTTGGGCAACTTAATCAGCAATAAGGTACCGCATAAGGGACCCCCTCTTCTGGAATCTCCGTGGGGATTCGGTAAACAACATTTTTCCGAAGGAAATTTTTCCGAGGGAAGTTAGTATGTGTGGTACGGAATCGCATGACTAACAAATAACCGAGTGATTCCCCGAAAGTCTGCTTCCATCGCAGGGAATATTCAAATAACATCATTGATGTTCTGGGTGTTCGTGAAAGAATATCCCTGACGCTTAATTTCGGTAGAAACCGACGACCACTTCGTTTTATTCCTGAGTACTACAGGAGGAATGGAATCAACAGAAGAAGAAGGTCTCATGTTGGAATGAAAGACGCGCTTGACGGACCAGAAGTACTGGCAGGTTTCCGATTTTTAACGGCATCCAAAGGCGCCAGAGAGACAGGCTCTCCTTAATGTACATTTTGTGGCTTCGAAATCATCTCCCGTGAGGCAGTGGATTGAACAATATTCTCGGACAGAACGGGCCAATCCTGTCGAAGTCCATTTATCTAACTGGCTTCTCTTCTTTCTGCAAAGCGGAGACTCTAGATGGAATAGCCCGTCTAGCATCGCATAAATAAGTGCCTCAACCAATACTGGCGAAGTTGCCGCCCTTTCTTGCTCACGTTAAGTTGAGCATTGTTTAATTTCTCCATTAGCGAACTTGTCGATGCAAACGAGGTGGCCAAACTGACCAGCGAAAGGTCCAGTTGTTTACTCACTGGAGAGTTGTCAGCCTACCAACGGAACAGCAGGCAAAGTATGTTTCTCTCAGCCACGACTGCATTCAACAATTCCACCAGGCTGCGGATCTGAGCGTCCGATAACGCGCAAATGTTGCTAATGTAGAAATCCACACATTGTCAGTTAAAGTAACATCCCTAAGGGGAGTGTCCGGGGTGCTAGATCTTTTAGAAACCTGCTCCTGATCGGGAGTCGCCGGAATAGGAGTTCCCGACAAGGGTCTCGTTAGTGGTGGAAGTATCCTTAGAATTTTGGACGGCACTGTATGCATCGAAAAGAGGAGATCAAAATAAAAAGTATGAGGATATCACAGACAGAGGAGAGATTAAAACAATAAATAATTACAACCAATTCGAAATATTCATGGCAAGCGTCTGGCCCCAAACAACAGGGTGTAAAATTTCCCGTCCCCGGCTCAAAAAATAAATGAAAGGACAAATAATACCAAGTTCCTTTTCGCTTATTTTCAATAATATTATAAATAAAACAAATAAAATTGACATAAAACAAAGAGTGTAGAGATAAAAAGACAACATAATTAAAAAGTGGATAAGTCGTGAAATAAGAGAGAAAATTTTTCTCGTCGAATTAAATGCGTTAAATGTAGATAGATATTTTATAATCTTTATTTAACGGAATAAATACGTCAAGAATTTGTAACATTCAATGTAAAAGAAATGTCTTATTTCTTATATTCAGGTGTCAAATATGGAATAAGGGCAAAAAATTATATACGTGATAGCGATCCCGCCTGTGTACGGGAAATTGTCGTATGCGTAGATCGGTTATCAACAGTCGAGTAGATGATGTAATTTGCGTGGAGTATTCCCACAAGTCGAAATTTAGTATACGCCGATACTATAAGTTAATAATTAGTTAAGAAGACTTTGCCTTCCACTGATTAGAGGTCAACAGAAGGGAACTTACAATCCTAATCAACCTTTTTAAAATTTCCCTAGGAAATTTACGTTAGAAAAATATTAATATTTAATTTTATAACCAACAATCTTTTCTAATTATATTTCTTTTCTCAGAGCGCACATGAAACACGTCAATGCTCGACAAAGTCTTACACGAGAATGAGCCGCGAAGCGAAAACTTTGTGTTTTATAATGATTCTTAGGTACACGCGACGTGACGTATCGACGAACACCAATGAAATGCCAGAATTGAAAGCGTTGGGTTAACTATTGCGCAGCAACTTGATAATTATGCAAGTATGAGAGGATTAATTGATAATTAGTGACTACCTGAAAATAAAATTTAATGCAAATGTGATAATAATGTAGAGTAAGATGATTATTATTATCAGGCGGTGTATGATTTGTGAAACATGAAATATAAGACGTTTCCGGTGGCGTGAAAACTGCGTATGTAACGATCGGTTACTAGGTGAAACGACTAATTAACGAATATTTTAATGAATTATGAATATGATTCAAATTGGCTGTGATAATAAGTTAGAATAAACGTAGCGGATCTTGGAAGACTTGTTGTTACACATGTGTTTTCCATCGTTAATAAATTTGCCAGGTCCTTAATAGATGTGTAAAGCAATTGAGGAAAGCAGCCTTAAAATTAATCAGCTCAATGTGCAACTCTTCTGAAAATCAACGCCATGTTTGTCCATTATACGTCTTCCAAACGTCAGAGATAAAAAATAAAACGAAAATATACGGCAAAAGAATACGCGATGAATTGAGAACCTTTTCCTTTTTTAGTAATAATAAATAATAACTTTTAACTTTAAAAAGTTTTATCAGATTCTGCAAACAATTACAGGGTATTACATTAAAAAAATTAAAGTAACATGAATCAAATATGGCAACGATTTCGATGGTCATCTTGCAAGTTCTAGTTGACAGCTTTTCCCTGTATTGGCGAAAATTCCAAATAGTATTATATCGAATGAAATTTGCATCATCGCTCTAGCGTGTGAGACATTTGCAAAATATCATCATGCGTCTTTTTATTTGGAGAATGTTTAATAATACGTTTTATAAATAATATTAAAAGTTATTTAAAACAATTTAAATATTGAAGACCAAGGAGAACAGGTTTTATGCGACTAGACACGTGTATAGAATGTGGCAAAAACGCACGAACAGACAACTGATGTTGCTATGTTGTTCGCGCACCTTTGCCGCACTCTATACACGTATCTAGTCGCATGAAATTTGTCCTCTTCTTACTTTAATGTTTAAAATGTTGTATATGACAACCTTTAATATTATTTTAAAGTGTCATTGTACGTAATTGATGGTAATGTCTAGTTTTTTGTTTTTTTGGCAGTTGACACTCATTTTTTTGGTTTGATACCGTAGGTAATTATATTTATAACTACTTGCATAGCGTGCGATTTACGGTATGTTTACATGATATTAGGTAATTTAATCCGCCAATTCATGTAAATATAAGAGTAGAAAAAAAGACATCGGGGAAATAAAAAGTAAACGTCCGTAACTGTATTGGTATCTGTCGGTATTTTGCAAAAATTAGCTTTTAATTACACATACGGTAAATAAAGCTATCTCCAATATAATTGTGAACGTAGCTTAACGATCCATCTTTCTTTATTAAATAATGCAGCTAAAGTGTTTGAATCATTCTTATATTATTCTATTTATCCCCATGTTAAATTATTAAAATCTAATGGCCAACTCGGTTTTATGGTCATTAATCTAACTATTATAACTTAATATCTATAATAATAATGTAATAATCTCGAGGATAATATCTGTGGACGCCGTCTACACCGACATGTCCAAAGCATTCGATCGCACCATGCTTTTGCGTAAACTTGACGCAATTGGCTTCTCTCCACCAAACCAAAGCGTAAATTACGGGACAAATAAATGAACGCGGCACGTACATACGTATAATGTAGTACTAGCTCTACCATGTCAGATGTAAACAGGGTTTGGCAATGTCTTCTTTCGCGGGATTAATTGAAAGACCGGTTAATTTATAGGGTAAAGTTGCGGGTTGATAGCCAACTGCAACGACGGCAGTGTCTGTATTTCTGCTTTATGTAGCCTAGGTTTTATTATAAGGATTACCCGCAATTTCGCATTCATTTATTCGATCTTCTCCTATATTTCCTACTTGTGCGTTCGAGGCTTGAATACGCATCTGTTATTTGGTCACCTACATATAAATATCAAGTGAATTCACTTCAACAGGTCTAAAGACTTGTTTTTAAACATTTATATTTTAAGGGCCGTGCAGAAAATCCAATGCAGGGATTTAATCACAGATTACTGCTAACAAAGTTGATCCGCTCAACCTTCGTCGCAATTACTTGAATACTCTCAAGTTTAATTTTCATAATAGACTAGACTGTAATAACATTATTTTTGTTAACCAAAGATTAATGCTAAAATTACTTCTTCATGATATTGATGGAACCATACACGGCAAAAGCAATGCATGGATAGAGAAAACACGATACCCACGGATATGTTTCTGCCTACCCGGCATTATCAGCGTTCGAAATGACGAGCCAGACAATTTTTAGCGCCTTTTAGTGCTAATAGACACATGCCAGCCGTCTAGAAAGCAGCGACATAAACCGGGTACTATTTCACAAGCCGTAAATAATTCCATCAATACATCGAAGAAGCTTTTAGCATTATTTTTTGATTATTATTTCTAGGCATTTTCTAACGTGTTCTGTTAATATATGATGGTAAGGCTGTGGGAATCATTTACATGTACAGTCCCAGCGCTCCTGCGCTCGCCATCTTCTGTTAAGTAGTCCAAGAACTGCTCGAGGGATGGCTTGAGGAATAGTACTCGATTTATGTCGCTGCGAAAGCAAGCTAAAAATAGACGACTGGCATCTGCCCCTTGGCACCACAGAAAGAAATGTTAGGTTTGTCGTTTCGAATATTGTGATATGAACCGTGAGACAAACAGCGGTGCAATGCGGACAAAATACATTTTCGGGTTGCTTTTGCTGTGAATGAATCTATTAATACCATGAGGAAGCTATTTTAACATTATTTTTTTTTGATATTGCTTCTAGGCATTTTTTAATGTGTTCTATTATCTTTGTCATCTCTCTTCTAGTGTATAGAATGTGTGCAACCTATAATTCATTTTCTGATGCTTCAACTGATGTTTATCGTTCTCCTTTAGCTTCATTATTAAAAAGATGCGGCGCCAGCTTTCAATATTAGTAACTAGTAAGTTTATCAGTTATAATTATTAACATCTTTAGCTTTAGTTTTCGTTTTAATGCATTGTGTACGCATATACATATGTTATAATTGGATTGTAAAATCTGTTGGACAATCAGGAACAATTAGATTCATTCTTCCTATTGCTACAAACGGGTTTTGATCATTTATTTTAAAATAAACAAATTACTTACAATTAGACAATAATTCTTAATAAGATTAGGCGGTCCAACTATTACTAAGCAAATGTGGTTTAATTTTCTTGCTTATGCAAGAAGTAAGCATTTGTGTTTTCAAATACTTTAGTTTTAGTTTCGAGTACTATATGGCAATGTTCAGCTCAGATCAGAACTCTCGTTCGTCTTTCGCTTGTGTAAAACGTAACTATGTGAGGCGCGGATACGAGATCTGCGAGAGTCCTGACACCCAAAATGAAGATCGCTGTACGTAGTTATGTATGTAAAGCGGTGTGTGTGGTAGAAATAATTATTACTAACAAATTTTAACAGCTACAACAAAAGAGAAACTGATGAAAAACGTAACCATCTAAACTATCTGCACTTGTAAATCTAACATTTTTGCAACAAATGCCGTTTTAAATACCGTTACAGAGAATTAAATCTTTTAATTAACGTATTACACATGTATTGCAGTAAGATGTTAATCGTCTTTGGGTCCTTGTCGTTAATTGTATCTGCTTAGTAAAACTTATTTTGTCTATATTATCTAAAAGTACCATACTTTTTTGTTTTTAATATAAGCATTTAAGTATAACAAATGGGTTTCTTCTATGCTTTAATAAATGTTGACAGTTGTTCTTTGGCATAACACACATATTTAACTCAAAAGTTTATATAAAACAAAAAATGGTGTTGCGGTATTTTATAAAAGAAATATTTTGTTGTTGCCATGAAATAACCTTTTAAGATGTCAAGAAAATTCTTAAATAATTTATTCTCAAACAAGTAACAGAAGCAGTTGGAACACATCAGAAAATGCCTAGAAACAATAACCAAAAAATAATGCTAAGATAGCTTAGCTTCCTCATGGTATTGATGGAATAATTCACGGCAAACGCAATAAAAGGAGAGAGAAAAAAATACACTAACACACGGACAAGTTTCTGCCTACCCGGCGTCATCAGCGTGGTTTCGAGAGTATTTTTCATATCTCTACCTTCTATCGCTGTTGCCTCACAGTTAATACCACAACTTTCAAAACGACAAACTCGACATTTCTTGGCGCCCTCTAGTGCCAAAGAAACACATGCCTGCCGTTCAGGAAGCAGCGACATAAACCGGGTACTGTTCCCCAAACCATCCCTCGAGCAGTTCACATGACTGCCAAACACGAGATGGCGACGCTGGTAGCGCTTTGGGAAACCGCACATGTGAATATTCCGACAGGCTTACCATGATGTATATAAACAGAACACATCAGAAAATGCCTAGAAACAATAACCAAAAAATAATGCTAATGCACAATTTTTTGTAGTATTAAAAATATTTACAATAATAAAAGTTAATACAAATAATATATAAAAAACCGGTCCCGCGCCAAACACTCCCATAAGAGCCAATGATATTTCCGCGAGATCGTTTTCTTTGAAATACATACAAATCAGAAGTCATGGTAATCCTTTTTCTTCTTTATACGCTTATCTGTTTTCAGTGTTCAACTTATCAGCATTTCACTACTGACCATTAAACACCCTACAAGTTGTATTATTAGTCGATTCAATACTAACACTAATTACTTGCTGTCGATAAACAGATTTCTGCGTGCAATATCAGGGTCAATTAGGTACTGCGCAACTAGGATCAGCACCGAGATTTTCGCCTAAAAAACGATCCTCTTCCCTAGCGACTAAGATTGTTTCAAGTGGAGCTTTTCAGAGACTTCTACCTCACTTATTTTATAAGTTTTTGATTCGCCTACGGTTTTTTGACGTATTAAAGGTTTGCAGGATTTGTTGTAGACCGTGTGTCATATCTGTTAAGTCACTAAGCAACCGCGGCAGACGTTAAATAACTGCAGTATAAATCCACATCATGGCCCTAGCAGAAAGACCCTAGGTTTTACCTGTGGAATTGTCGAAATGCAATACTAACTTTATTGACCTTATGATCAATATGTCTGATCTACGATAACTTACTGTCAGAGATGATGCCAAGGTATTTGAACTCCGAACCGAAACTAAGCTGTACACATTCATAAGTAAAGGTGCTTTCGTTTTGCTTATCCTTTTTTCCTTATGAACTCGACCATCTCCGTCTTAGGTGAATTGACGGATAATTCGTGTTTCTTGCACCTGGATTCAGTATTTTATACTACCAATTGCATATACTCACAGAGTACTAAAATACCTCTCCCTGTGACCTCGTAAACTATCAGGCGGCGGTTCGTTTGGCAAGCATGTTATGAATCCAACCTGTCAATGTATAACCCCACGTTTCTCCAGAGCTGTAGTAATTCTCGAGAAAGCAGTCTTATCAAGGTGGATTGTTGGGTATCCTATCCTAGCAGTAGGTAATGAAATTGTGTAATAATTTACCTCTGTTATTGCTCTTCGTGCATCAATATGTAGAGTGGTGGCCATTAGTATCATACCCACACTTTTTCTCCGCAGCAGGCATATCCATTAAGCAGAATCGTGAATTTCACAATCCAAAGCTCTTGTATCAAAGCCATTGTGTTTTGCGCCCTGTCCAGATGCCTACGAAGGATAGTTTGAACGGTGCGGGGATGTTGCGTATGATGTATAAATCTTCTAGTACCGTACTCTATACCTCTACGCGGAAAAGTACTAGAAGTTGGAGAAGAAACAGAACTAGAATTATGTCGACATCTCCCTTTACTAATGTTGCCGGGGTGATAGTGCTGTTCTTCGCCGGCACGAGGGACTAGAGCAGCAGCCCTGCATCTTGACTACTAAGTATCTCTACATCCCCTCTCTTAATCTCAGCTATCACCACTTTGATTTTGAAGTCGGTCTTTGGAATATGTTGTTCAAGCACCATCCTTTTTGCTTGAGAGTGCGGATGACATCTTGCTCCACACCAAAGACAAGCAGCATGCTTGGATTTTGTGACGGTAATTGACCTAGCACTCTCCCTGTCTCTCGAAACATAGGATAGACGATTACCTTTCAAGCTAGTTCTTGTAATAATGTCCTCTTGACCATACTTGTTCAATTTTTCGGTAACTTGCCGAGAGTAATGTCGATGTCGATGCCGGCTACTCTGAGATGGTTCGTAACCGCCTTTTTGTAGCTGGTCGACTGTTTTTGAATTAACGCTACTTTTTTCTTGGAGTGCCCAGGGGACGCCATCGTGAAGGTAGTGCCTTTTACTCTCTCTTGCCATTGTGCCACCGATCTCCTGAGAATGCATCCCGTTCAGATTTCGTGTTCTTCTTCTTGCCGGGGTCTTCCCTTGCGTTTGCTTTTTGGCTGAAGTTTTCGCTTGGCCTTGATTGGATGAGGTAGGTTTGGCTTTGTCATGACAAGTACAGTTGCTGCCAGGGCCTTTCGTGTTTTCCTTCCGCTTCTAGCCTCACTACCATTGATTTACCTGAGGCATAGCTCGTCAATTCGAGAAGAATTAGCCGCCGAGAGCGCTGAGTTATTATTATGTCGCAAGGGACAACCTGTGAAGAAGGTCATTTGGCAATAGACGTTTCCATGTTAGTTTATTTAAAGTACGTCTACCCGACTTCCGACATGCCACACAGTCTAAAAAGGGGATGTCTTTCCAGGCATCGGGACTACCAGGTAAATATAGCATCCAATGGATGGGTTGATAAAGTTCGATAGGTGACAGCTTATCATTGGCTGATTGTAGTTACTACAAGCTGTTCCCGAAATTTTCTTTGAAACATACGTGTATGCGCTCGTATTTTTATTGGGTCATAGTGTTTGTTCGCGTACTTTTTTTTTGCATAGTGCAAGTAGTTATCTTTTTGTGAAACCTATTGAACTATAGATATAACAATGAAAGTTGGCCACTGTAATTATAGGTGTATCACTATGAAAATCATTCAAAATTATCTAGAATATTTTAACTTACGCTTACCCACATGATCGCAGCATTTTTTACGTTGATTTTCTTAAACCCCTACTAAAATTAAAATATCATATACAATAAAATGTGTTTTCAACTACCGAAAGAAACTGACCTATAGATGAAAGGATAAGAAAAATGTTTGGTTTTTTTTATAAAATTAGTAAATTTGGAAGAATTATAAAAATCTGTTTGTTATATTTACGGATAAAGATTGTTAGAAAACAAACACCCTGTCCAGTTCGAATGTGCATAGATACTTCAAGGCGCCATTATTTTGTAAATCCTGACAATGCTTTTCTGGTGGTCACCCATCCAATCATATCTTAGAGAAGTTAATCCAGCTGATGTCTTCCTGTAGAAACAACTGGCATATTCATTAAGAGTGATTTATTGTAAATTATATTCGTAAGAAGGATTTTATTTTCCGTTATATTTGTAGTTTTATGTTCTTATTTTATCAATAAAACAGGTGTATTGATTGAAAATGTTTCTATTGCACTCTTTACACAAGTTAGATATATAGAACTTTCACTGTGGTTTCAGGGAAAGTTTCTATGTATGTATTACACATTAATGAAAGCGTCCAACATATTACATTTAAAATCTCTGTGTCTGAGAAAATTTGAAAAAATCTTTGATATGTGTTCCTGCAATACCTCTATCCGTAAAGCATTTACGTACAGAGGAAAATGTTACCCAATTAGTCCTTTATTATAGAAGGTAAATTTCATGTTCTGCAAAATTTGTATATAGTAGTGAACATACTAGAAGAAAAAAAATGATAAACTTCAGATTTACAAGTTATTTTATAACAAAGATTCTTTAACTTCTTTGCACGTGATGTATTTATGTTTTGAAAATAATTTGAAATAGTAAAGGGCGACCGAGTGGACAATGTATTACCATGATTACCTAATAAGTTGTGGTATTATTAGTGTTAGTATTATTCGGCAGTGGAATAGATCTATGTAACAAATGCCTTTATATGTGTTAGAGAAGATGGAGGCTCTTAATAAACCTTAATATTACTCTAAGATCTTCGTCCCTCAGTTCAGTAGATGTCAGGAACAGTTTACTAAAGTGTTGTTGTCGAGCGCAACTGATGACAACACAATTATATAAAATGTGTTTTGCCGTCTCCAGATCTTCTAGGCATAGACAACATATTTAATCTTCATCCTAGATTGAGTAGGTGATATTTTAGGGCTGCATGACCTGTCAGAAATCGCGTCAGTAATCTAGGGTTCTTTTTGCTGAATGATAGCACAATTTTTGCTGTCTTAGACGAGCCTGATATGAATGCTTTCGTCTGTTTTTGTTCTGGAACATTGCCCCAGTACGAGGTCTTTTGATCATCCACCCATACTTTTATTACTTGTTTTATGTGGCTCTGTAGTAGGCCACAGAAGGAGCTAGGACCAAAAAAAGGTCATTGTTTATCATAATTATCAGTCACACTTTAAGAATAAACAATTGAAATTATTATAATAATTTAAATCCAGGAAGAGTTAAAGGAAAACATATTTTTCTAATTTCGTTAAATAAGAAAAGTATTAAGCAAATTACTAAGGAAAATTGTCTTTGTTTATTGGAATTATAAATCACTAAACGTGTTGTATAAAACAAAGTGAATTTTAACATTAAACAATTTTAATAATTATAATAATTTAAATCCAGGGAAAGTTGATGGAAAATATTTTTTCTTATCTCTGCGGGTTACTTGCAGCCACTGGCCACTAGCAGCACTGTTGCTGCAGCCGACTTTTATAAATCGAAGTGTATAAAAGGAATATTTCATCTGGGAACAGTTTCGCAAACAGTAGACACATTTCTAAAAATGTACATTAATAGCGTAACTGAAAGTTAATACTAGAGGGAAGTTATTTTAATTTATATTGTTTTTAAGAATATGCTATATTGTGATACACTTTTTTTTCGGAGACTTATGTAATTTTCAAGAGTTAATAAAAAGGGCCGTTATTTTGTAACAATTTTCTTTGATCCTTTAGAAGTCTTTTTATTATTATTTTCCTAAATAGTTTTATATGGCGGTTTTTAGCAAAGTGGTGACATGCGCTTTAGTCACGGCAACAGGTTATCAGTAGTGATATTAAATGCTTTAGCATTGAAATTTATGCTACAAATGCTTGAAAGTTCTGTAAATAATTGAGAGAATACTTGACAAATATAGCATTTAAAGCATTTCTAATTTATTCGCACTTTTTTTAATACTTCTAAGGGAATCTATTTCTAAAGTACGGACTATTAATTGCCTACTAAGTTTGCAAAAGGCAGCACAATATAACAGAAGGAAAATCAACTAATCAATGTCAACCTTTTTATATTTTACTTGTTTGAACCCCTGTATTTTTTTCTAGCAGTTTTATAATTTACCCAATGCCTTTATTTCCACAAAAACCTATCTATTTATTTTTCGCATAGAACACACGTGTATACGTAAATATATAAAAATTAATGATTTAGAACTTTACATAAAACGAAAATAACAATCACGCGATCCGCATGGAATTGTATTTGACTCACAAGTCTGCAAATTCAATCAAGTTGCTTAGTTTTGTCATAGGCTAAATAATTTATTATTTAAATTATGGTTTCGTGCACCGGCGTGAAAAGAGTTGCCACAGATAGCAGCCAGGAGTGCAGCAGCAAATTTGAGAAATAGAAAAAAAATCACACATACCGACATTCAAATGTTATCAAATACATATGCGCTAAATAAAATTCGCATTCATATGGCCACTAAAATAGTTGATCTGCGAAGGATCCCAGGTGTAGTTTACCTGCAACCCTTACACAGAAAAATTCATATACTGGGTCGTCCCAAGACATATCACTTACAGATTCGACACACACAACACACATTTATATACGATTCCATCGCCATAATACCATTGACCTACAAAGGGTCCCAGGAGCAGTGTACCTATAATACTTACACAGAAAAATTCATATCTCGGATCGTCCAAGACATATCATATACAGATTCTGTAGTTTACCTACAACCCTTACACAGAAATATTCATATCCAGGATCGTCCAAGACATATCACTTACAGATTCGACACGTACGGCACATATTTTGATACTATTCCACCACCTTCATTCCATTAACTTATAAAGGGTCCCACGGGTAGTTTACCTTACACAGAAAAAATCATATCTCGGGTCGTCCAAGACAAATCACATACAGATTGGCATACACAACACATATTTATATGCGATTCTACCACGGTAGTAGCATTGACTTACAAAAGGAGTGTGAACTATTTTATTATCGCCTAGGATGACGTTGACATTACATTCGTTGCGATCATGATTTAAAAAATCAAATACGCTGTCCTTGGGTAAGAGCCAAAGTAATAGTAAAGGTAGGATTTGAAGTGATTAACTGCTCGCCATTTTGTACTAAGTTTGGACGACTATTGAACTACTTTGCTGTATTGTTCCACCACATATAGACCTCCAATCTATTATAAAGGTCCTTTTTTAAGCTACAACACACAACCAACCATAACTTGAATTTTTGTCCCTATAATTCTTATTATCCTGTTCTGTCTCCTGAACACCTTGAAGATTCTGCTTTCGGTGATATTTATATATTTTAGTTTCGCACTATCACTGAACAATGAATGAAAAGTATATTTAAGGAAATTAATTTTTAGAAGTAGAATTACAGTACTAATTTTTTTTCTTTTATGCGAAAATTTAATAGAAACCGTTTTAAAAATGTCATAATTGTTAGAAATTTCTAAAAGATCACCATACGAAATACTAGGCATTTCTTTACTTATAAATATAATTATGTCCTTTATCTATGTGATTCCGGGAGTAAAATCTATAAAATACAAACACCTAAGAAGTGAACATTAAATTAACAAGAACGTACTCTTACAGAATATTGACTGAGCGTAAGAGATGACAAATTATTCACCTATTAAAAGAATATAACAGAAAGCAGAAAGCTTCTTTCAGCAATCTGAATTTGTAAATTGTGAAGTAAATTACTTGTGGGATGTAACAACTAACAGAAAAGGAACTACGTATCTTTTACAATATTATTAGATTATGTATATATATTTTTTCACTGCTAACTCCTACTAAAAGCTGCAGTATATTTTAAACGTATATAGAAAATTTAACACAAACACAATGAACACCCTCTGCTGACAGCGCTTACTAAAAATTAGCTAATAATGTACCAATCGCAGTTAACTGTAAAAGCAAATAAACCACATTTAAATTAAGCAAAGTGTACATCCATAAGGTCTACAATGTTTTGCGCAGCACTGTTAGAAATCGGTTACGATGGAACTCCCTCTATACTACAGCATATGAGTTAGCAGGTAAAAGCATTAAAAGAGTTGTAGGTAAACTCCCCCAGGGACCTTTTGTAAGTCAATGGTATTACAGTGGTGTCTTATGTCTTATGCGTGTTGAATATGTATGAGATATCTGTTGGACGACCCAAGATATGATGATTTTTGTTTTAGGTAAACTATTGCTGATTTAGTGATAGAACAGACATAGACATATGAATGCGAATTTTATTTGGGGCATAAGTATTTGATAACACTTGAATTTCGGTCGGTGTGATTTTTTTTCTATTTCTCCAATTTTCTGCTGTACTACAGTCACCACTTGACGTTCGAGTGTCATCGGAAAAACTGGCTATCTTTGGCAGCTCTTTTCACGCCGGTGTTTCGTGTTATACTCCTCACTCTTTTATATAATTCATCACTGTTGAGGTTATAACTTGAATAATATGCGCATTGCAGATGCGTACCGTTAAATTCTCAGTGTGCTCAAAATGTTTGATGTTTACAAGCATTTTTAAGTGCGGTGTAAATTCTGTAGCATTTACAATATGACATTTAAAGCATATCTGCACATTCACATTACTGGTTACCAGAAGAATATCTGTGTTTACTTGGCGTCAGAAACGAAAACTAAAAATGTGAGAACCATAGCCTGTTTTTAAATTACACTTGCCTGCTTTTTAACTTACCGACACATGAGTGCGGATAATTTTTGGTACAGCTGTACATTTATATGAAATAATGTGGAAATAAATCAGTCAAATGCATCTTCCACGTTTTTTAATTCTCACTTTACTTAAATTACATATCTCACTCTAATTTCTTTGGAGGACAGCTTTGAATACCATGACTAGGTACAGTCACGTTTGCCTAGCCAAAAACATTGATAATTCAGTGATTTAATGTGCTTAATTATAATTATGCCTATAATTGTACAAATGAATATCTTTATTTCTTAAAACAGTGTTCACGTAGGGTTCTTTGTTGCTTCCATGTTGTAAATTTTCGGATGATAACGACAGATTTATCTTGCATTCAAATATTACAAGAGGTAAGCAACAACAGAAATAAACAGGAAATGTTGGATATGTCAATTTTCAGGTTACACGGTGTACATGTGTGAGTTAACTCAACAGAATATGTAGTTTACGTAGTATAACTTTATTTACTTTCAATAACAATATGTAACTTCATCAATTTGTTTTCTCACACTTCTACAATACTGCCAACCGTAACATTTTTACCAATGTATTCTAATGCAATAACACTAACAAAAGAATTGTATTACTGCACCTCTGCTCAATTCTTACAATCTAAATTTTCCCTATCTTCTAAACGTAATGTTAACAATATTCTGTGACATCCAATTTACTTCTAAAGCTTTTGAATTTAGCTTGACAAAGAGCTTTTGTGAATATATCCGCTATTTACTTATCAGTTGAATATAATTTATATTTATTGTTCTCTTACAAACAGAATCCCTGAGAAAATGATGTCTCACATCAATCATCTTAATACATATTGTCTTCGAAGATTTGTATAGGATATACATCAAAGCCTAGAATATCTTTTAATAGTTGTGCCACAAAAATATATTCGGTGATACATGTAGACATGGCAACATGTTCTGCTTCTGCGCTTGATACAGAGACGGTACTTTGTTTCTTACTTTTCCTAAAACACAACATTGTCTCATGCTTTTATAGTGAAACCTGATATACTTTTGCGATCATTGCAATCATTTGCGAAATCCGCATCAACATAGGAAGAACAACATTAGAACTTTCTTGTTTATACCTAACATATTTAAGTTCATAATTCGCCGTATGTTCACTAATATAATAATTTTGTAATTGACTATAGTAAGTAATTGAATAACATAAGTCGGGTCTACTACCTAACATAAGATACATTAAATAGCCTATTAACTCTGTACAAGGTAAGTTTACAGAATTTACATTATTATTATCATCACTAACCAGACTTAAATTTAACTTAGGTTGCATAGGAACAAGAGTAGTTTTGCATTCAATCATGTTAAATTTTCTTAAAATCCTTTCGATTAAATCTTGTTAATGAATAAACATTCCACTATTCCTTCTTACAACGTTTATACCAAGAAATTTTAAATTATTATCATTTGTTAAATCTCTCATCTCAATCATCTACATATAATAACTAGTAAATAGAGTCATTAACATAAAGACATGGATCTGTTTTTGATCTTATAAAACCAACAATTAATAAATGTTCATGTAACTTATTATATCAACACTTCGGTGACTGACGAAGACCATACAAAGATTTCTTAAGTTTGCAAACACTATTTGGTGAGGCTCCTTTAACTCCATCAGGCACACTCGTACATACAGGTTGTTCTAGTACACCATTTGAAAACGCGTACTTCACATCTAACTGGTGAATCTGCATACTTTCCATTTGTACACTTAGTTATAGAAGTATTCGAAGAGACAGCATTCGTGCCACTGGTGAGTATACTTCCTCCCTCAATTCTGTTTGTTTATATTCGCGAGCGACTAGCCGAGCTTTCTTTATAACTCTACTATTCATTTCCTTTAAGCGAAAAACCCATTTCGAATCTATCACTTCCACATTTTTAGGTATAGGTGCTATTTCTCAAATATTGTTTTTTTCTAGGGACTATAATTCTTATTGTATAGCCTCTCTCCACCCATCTTCAATAGATATAGATTCTTCATAACTTTTAGGAACTTCTGTTAATACATCTCCAGTAGACAGTGCTAGCATTAAATCCATGTCACAGTCTTCATACCTCTTAGAGAGCTTCGTTTTCCTTGTGCTTCTTTTTTAATTTTCCACTTCATTTTTCTTCTGTGTGTTGGAATCCTTTACTTCCTTTTCCTGTATATTTTCAATTTCGTTTGTGTGCTCTTTCTTCTCATCATTTTCTCCTAAATTTTCTATTGTAATTACTTTTTGCTCATCTGTCTTATTTTCATAAAAAATAACATCTCTTGCAACTATTATCTTTTCTTTTTCAGCATCCCATAATCGATAGCCATTGCTAGTGTATCCCATCATAAACATTTTCTTACTTCTTTTATCTAGTTTCCATTTCTTTCTTCTTTGGGTACATGTACATATGCAGTGCTTCCATAGACTCTAATCTTATCTAAATTTAATTCTTCATTATACCAAATTTCGGCTGGTGTTTTAGCATTTTTCAATGCTGACGTTTCTGTCCTGTTCGTTAAATATACTGCAGTTCTCACTGCATCACCAAAAAATTTTTATTTTGTTTGGAATCGAAAATTAGACGTTTTGCGTTTTCCATTAATGTGGGATTATACCTTTCAGCAACGCCGTTTTGTTGGGGATTATAAGGCACAGTATATTGAATGATTCCCCTACGACTGCAAAAATTTTGAAAATCTTTTGAGCAGTACTCACCCCCATTGTCACATCTAAACCTTTCTATTTTACTCTTAAACTTGGACTCTACAATTGCTACATATTCTTTAAATTTTTCAAATACTTCATTTTTGTTTTGTATCAAATAACATAGAAAAATGGGAGTAATTGCTAATAAATGTAACAAAACATTTCTTACCATCATACGTGCTTGGGGTAATGAGATCACATACATCAGATGAACTACTTCCAGGTTTCTTTTAGCTTTCCTTTCTTCCAATATGACTTTGTGTGGTGTTCTAACTTGCTTACCTTCTAAGCATACTTCGCAAAGAGTTTCACTGGGAAATTTAGCTGAGCGGCCCATATGTAGATGCCATAAGTTCCTGTCAACTTCAGTTACATTTGCTTCTTGAGATTGCATTAAGAAATTCAATGTATATAAGCTTCTTTCTATATTTCTTTCTACAACTAACATCTTATTTTTCTTGATTTTAACTTTTCCTTTTTCAAATCTAAAATTAAGCCTGATTCTTCCATTTTCTTTGCCGATAACAAGTTATGTGATAAACTTTCACATGCAAGTACATTTTCTATTTTTATTTTTTTTTCCTGTGTATGTTTCCAAATATAAATCTCCTTGTTTATGTGCTGTGACTACTTGTCCCACTTTTGCAGCATTTATTTTATAGTCATAATCCTTTACATTCACCAGAAATTCTCAAATAAATCTATTCATTAGGTGATTTGTAGCTCCACTGTCAACAACAAAAGTTATCTTCATTATTGATGCTGCATTTGTGGTATAAAATTCTTCAGAGGTCAGAAATGCTATTTCCTTATTATTTTCAGCTAAGCTACAATCTTTCTTTCTGTCAGAACTTCTTTTGGAACATTCAGCCCTTTTATGTCCTTTTTCACCACAGTGTTGACACTTAAATGGAAATTCGTAATTCTTTTTGACATTCTTACTTTTGTTCTAATTGTGCTTTTTCTGAACAGTAAATACTTGAGAATGTTCTAGATCACCTTCATTATTTTTTATTTGTTGAGATTCTTCCATTAGTAATTTGCTTCTTACAAATTCTATGTGACATTTGCTTCACCTTGACAAAATAGAATATCAATCGCTGTTATTATCGATGATTCTGGCATAACAAAGCTAAAATAAACGTTATATCCATACAACATGGTCTTAAAAGGCATCATATGTATAAGAAATGTTTTAGTAAAATATTATTGCGGTATATACGCATATAATATAATGTAATATTCCGCCGCTTGCTACCAAATGTATTATATTAAAGTATTTCCATTCTAACACCACCATAAAATCCTTAACGTAAATGCATATCTTTTACCTTAATAAACATATCCAATATTTAGTTTTCTAAAGACGCACGCCATTATAGAGAATTGGAAATCTGCAGCTAGATACATGCGATCTAGGTTTGTGGAACGAAGTATAGCGCTCCTTTTTTAAAAGGAATTTACCATTTTATAATTCTTTCACTCTCTAGACTCAGAATTCTTAGAAATAACAGGTACTCGTCTGTAATAAACCCTTGTTATGAAATAATTTACACAGATAAGGAGAGTGGTGGTAAATTCAGTTTACAAATAAGCCCGTTTGGCGCATATGTCATTTAATAAACAATTATACTTACATGAATCTTGTAAATATAAAAAATAAGTCTAACGATTTTTTCTCTCGGGAGATAATAACTAAATAGGATTTACTTCTCAAGCTGGGATCACTCGCCTAATATATCTACTTTGACGTGTGTGTCACCTTCAGCTATACCGAAAGTAAGTTTTATGATATAATAATAATGCAATTATTTTCGACCTACTTAAGCTTAATGCATGCAGCCTAGATAAGAAACGTCAGTTTTTCATAAACATTTCTACTTTTTTGAGGCGATGTTGAAATGTTTAGTACAGGATTTCATCAACCATTTGAAATTGTAAAATTGTGTCCGTTGTATGGTGCTTTCCCTTAATAAACCAATGTGCTATGAGTTGCATATATCTATTCCTAACAGATTTACAGATTTAGATATTCTGAATTTTGTCCATGATCGCCTAAATTTAGACATATTTATTTTCTTAAAATTTTGCAAATACATTCACATAGCGCGAATTTTTATGAGTGTAAGTTGCATACTAGCTTCTTTAAATACAATAATTTCATGGACAATTTAATGTTTCAGATGTTACTTTAATTATTTAATAGTGTGAACATTTACAAGAAAATCATTTTTCCTAGGAAATAATGGATAGATATGATCTTCATTCTAGGAAAATGCAATAAAAACTAAGTTACTGTATAGCAGTTGCCAGTATCGTATCAATATGAGTTCCATGGGTGAAGGAAAAATGATTAATGGTCAAGCGCGCAAAATAGTTTTTAATGTGTTTATTTTTTTGATTTAAAAACCGCAGAACAGTCCTTATCAGATACAAAAGAATGTGTTTCGAATGCAGCCGGTGTATCAATAAGAAGTATCGAGCGGATTGTTCACGAAGGCAATGCACTTCAAAGTACTGTTATAAATTTGCCGGAATAGAAAACAAAAGATCTGCGCAACATAATTTATAATTTTCATCGTGCAGAAGAGTGTCGTGTTACTATAGGAGCTTTACATAAAAAGAAGTTACAGTAGTTTTCATTTCGTCCTAAGTGTCATCATTGCTCCGCTAGCTTCTGACAAAACAGATACATGTCTTTGTGTTTAATGTTTATTTTAACATAATTACATCTTAGAGTAATGTCGTTGATATTAAATTGAAAAGAAGAAAGTAAATGTATAATTTATAAATTACGCTCAAAAGTATCACCTTGAGCACACTGTGGGTAGCTCTTAAGGCTGTTCTTCCATCAAATTCGCGGAAAACTTCCCTAACCTTACTTTGCAATTCGTTCACGTTGTTGTACCGCGTCTTGTACACTTTTTTTTAATGACCTCAAAGAAAAGGTCAAAGGTCAGGAGAGCGTGCTGGCCATCGAATTGGCCCATTTGTACCAATCCACTTATCGGCAAAGATAGTGTCCAGATAGTTATGTACTATGCGGCAGTTGTATGCAGGAGCACCGTCCTGCTGAAGGTATACATTTAGGCGCACCAGATAATTAACGTTATCAAGGAAATCCTACAGAACATTACCAATAAATTCCATATATCTGTCTCCTGTCAATATGCCATTGTAGAATACTGGACCAACGAATATCAAACCAATTAATCCGCACCGAAGATTAAAAGTAAATCTTGTGCAGCATGTGGTCGCACTATTAATAAATTTTGTTGCGAACAGTAGTGATCATTTTTGTTATTAAAAATACCTCTATTGTAGAAATTCGTTTATAATATTCGCTAGTCCATCGTGAACATATCGCATCTTTCCAAATGAAGAAATATATCTAACACTGATCAACGAAAGATAACCAAAAATATTCAAGAAACTAATAATATTAATAATAATGGACTAAGGAACACAACACAAAATCAAATAACTAACTATTTTTAATAATTAAACAAACTCAGTGCGTTATTGACAACTTCAAAGGGCATAGTATTTGTTTTGGTTTAAAGTGAAAAAAAGCCTACTATAAATTTTATACATGTCTGCCATCAACTAAAATCCACCAAAAGCCCAGCCAAGCCCGCGCCTCAAGTCTGGCCTCCTAATGAATCTAAGTCATTGTGCTTTTTCATAAAACCAATGATGTATTTAATCGTACGAAGGAACTCAATCCCTTTGCTCGGCACCGAATTCCGTGATATTAATCACGTAATGCATGTAGTTCCTATAACTCGTACATACCTTGAACGATGTATAATGCATTTCCTACTGACAAGCGTTTTGGTGATCGGTAACATTCGCTACTTTCCGTGCGCTTCCCGAAATTAGCAGAGTAGAAAGACTCGTGTCTTGTCGACTCTCGGGGAAATCAATAGACAACACGAACCCATTCTCCTGAGACGAATAAACACGAGTCTGTCTAGTGTCTGCTAATTTCGTGAAGCGCACGGAAAGTGACGAACTTTAGTGGTCACTAGAGATGGCAAAGGCAGGTGAATTATTACGTTTTTGCAGCGAACAGACAGACTCGTGGTTTGTCGACTCTCGGGGAAACCAGTAGGCAATACGAACCCCCTCTCATGAGACGAATAAACACGAGTCTGTCTAGTCGCTGCAAAAGAGTAATAATTGTACCTGTCTTGGTCATCTCTAGTGGTCACACATTTCTGATAAAATGCTTTGATGAAAGTGTTGCCAATATATGTAGGTTCGGAGTGGTTAGCTACTAAGTGATATAGCTGGGGTAAGTTGAACTATTCATATTGTAAAAATACTAAAATAAATCCAAAGAATCTATTTGAGATAGAATACCAATCTAAATACAATAGTTTATATACATGAATACAGATACATAAAAGAAAAGTATAAGATGTAGTACCAAATCGTTTTCGAAAATTTAAATAAAAATGCGATGTTTGGCAATGACTGACGGCAGAACAAAAATAGAATTTATAATATTTTGGCACGAAAAAGTAATTCATTTTCTAAGGTGATTCGAACCGCAATGTGGCACAAGATCATCATCTTCACAAGTTAAAGTTGACTCATCGAAAGCTTTTCCTTTGCCGCACGTTATCAAACGTGGATAGCCGTTTACGCAAGTAATAAGGCGTTGACAATCTCCTGGCACAGAAAATCGTGGATAAGGCCAGAATCTAGCAGCAACACTGTCTTGCGGAATCTTCGTAGGGCATTTGAAGCCAATTACGGCTAAAAGCAAAAGAAAGCACCTTAAGAATTGCACATACAATTTTAAAAGATATGCATATTGTTGTTTACTGCCGAATAAATACTTATATGTTAGCCCTACTACTTCTTTAGTTGTTGATGCTGCTAATATGGTTCATGTGATTAATCGGTTTATATTACTAGTAATAGATTATTATTAATAATTATCAGATGAAAAGGTTCTTAAAGTGATTAAGTGATCCATGTTACCTCTGTGGGAGTGACATTTTAATAGTGGAAAGAAAATAGACTGGGCATCTAATAAATCTTTAGTAATCTTTAATTACCAATTATTTGCAATATGAGCAATAAATGCAATCATTTTCAATACGTTTAGTTTCATGGTTGTAAATGAAAAGACATGTAAAAATATACCTGTAAAATGAAAGGTCGCTTAAAACTGCGCCAACAGAGATACGTAGGATATTATGCATACCAACGTATGACCAAATTATAGCATCTAAAAGATACCAAAATAGAGCACTTAAACAAACCCTCTGTTATGTTACTTCTGTTGTGCTGCAATGTTATAAACTGATTATGTGTCATTTTGCTCTACATCGCCGTTTCTTTTCCAAATTAATTGAATTTGAATAACATTGGATTGGGGGACTACGAGGAGCCGGGTAATCGTAGAAACAGATCGACGATCATGTTGGTAGGAAAGGTTACCGTTGTGAACAACGAGAGGGTGTACGTATACTTTTCAGTGGGTAAGATCAAAGTTGCACTTGTCTTTATTGCGCTCTTTTGCATTACAAGATAATTGTTAGGGGCTGGAATCCAATAACGCATTCCGCTTGATTGGTTACCCACTGCCCCAAACTTAAATACGACGATCACTAACATACCTTTCTTTAATATTTGTTTTCCTTTTCTGCTACGAAATATAAGTAAACTTAATTAAAGTGGCAACCTCAAGTAGCATGAAATTTTGGAGTTGATTCTCCCTCGGCGTGAATCGCAAATAATTTTCCTCCAAATTTTTCTTCTTTCCTCCTCTCTTTAAGAGACGTTGCAATGGTCAAAACATGAACGCTAAGCAAACGGTTCCGAAAACGACCACCAACGCGCAACTCCAATGCCATATAACGCGTCGCTCAATAAGCACATGGCTACGGTGTCGCCCAAGAAGTATGCGATCGAATGCTCTGTATATGGAATTACTTTTGTATTTAAATATAGTAACTACTTAGCTTGGAGTATCAATTACTAAGGGGAAGAACGCATAAATATGTAAAGGATATAAATAAATAATCTGGCAAAGTTGGTATATCCAAACTCTTAAGTTGAATTATCATCTAGTTATATCATAATAATAACTGAAGTCGTCATCTACACGCCTCTGTCGACGTCCTCAGTTAGAATGGTTGTCCGTAGTGGGCACGAGAGAGGTGGGAGAGGGCGACAAAACAAGTTTTCGGAACCTCTATCTCCATCGTTCGTGGGCCACATCAGGCGTGCGGAAGCTATCCGGCAAAGCCTGGATGAACCGCCAAAATCGGCAAGAGGAAACGCGAAAGACTTTTTTCGCGGCGAAGAATGGTTGTTACCATAGATTTAGGAATCAACTATTTTATGAATTTATTTTAATAAACTATGTACATATATACATATTTACGTATATTTGTTTTCGTTCCCGTAATAAAAGTTTTTTTTCTGTATAATCTGTTTGTTATAAAAATTATTGTTGTACAGTATTATATACTACATATGTCAGAATAACATTTAATCAATTATTCTGACATATGTAGTAGATGTTTACGAGAAGAAAACGATGTTACAGTGTCTGTTTCTAGAAAAGGAGACAATGCAGTATAATTTCCATTATCGCACATGGTAGGGAACATACCATTTTTTAACAAATTCCTTCTATTATTGTTATAAGACATAACTTTTTGTTATAACGACGATATTTTTATCAAAGAATAAATAATAAAACACACAAACAATACAACTGTGTGAATTAAAAGAACGCCGTAGAAAACATTGTTATGGAATATCTATCTAGGTATGCATTTTTGGTCTGATGTTATTGTGAATCCAAATTTGTATAGCGAAGTTTTAAAATATCTTCAGTCGTAGCTTTTGCGGTCCAACTGGGTGTATAAACTTTGTGTGTAAAGTGTCATATGGCTATTTTTCTTTCACCTCGTTGCCATAACCCTTTATGGCCATATAAAGTGCAATTAATTGTACCCGAACTGCGAATAGTGACTGCCCAGTCAGACGCAAGCGCTCTTACCATTGAATCACCGAGCCGTTAAATCATATTTCTTTGGTCCAAATTGCAAATCATTTGTTAACTCAAAAAATTCCAGTGGATGAACTAATATCATATGGTTACCTTCTGGATTACATGTATCCAGGAGTAAATCTGGCCAGTTGCATCCGTGGATTCTATCGTCATATACTAATCCTGGCTCGCATTGCTGAGGTTGTGGCTCTCCATATGCACATTTCACGTAATGAATAGAACATCCCGCAGTATGAGGATATATTCCAAATTGATATTCACAACCGGGAGTACTGATAGGTGTCACTGAAAAATAAGGTAACTCAATTTTTTGTGTTTTTAATGCACATAATTTATTCAAACTCGGGTAGTAGATTATTGCCACGTATTTTTATAAAGTTTCAAGGACAAAACATTTGATTAAGCTTATTAAAAGTAAAGGTTATATTTATTACTAATTTTAGTAAAATGAATCTAACATCTGATAGCTCCAGTGTTTGAGTTTGGAAAAAGATCCCAGTATGTTTTCACAATTTAGTTTGGACTCCAAAAAAAGTACTTTTTTTCAAGACTGAAAATAGCTACCAAATGCCAATTATCAATAACTCAATTAACAATAAACTTGGATGTGATATAAATCCTTATATTAGTAGTATGAAACGTTTTCATAAAATGGTTACTTCTTTGCATAACTATTTAATTTCAAGGTGCGGGGTCGATCATGTCAAAGGTCGGATACATTTTCAGTTTCACATTTTTTTAGGTAACGGAAACGTTGACTAGTCACTTCAAATTTTTTTAAATTTAATTTGGTTTATTAATCTGATAGGTAGTGGTCCTTTCATCATTGCCTAAATGTTACATTATATTCAATCTCGCATATGAGTACAGTGGAAGAAATTCTCAAATTCTACTTACAGTCTGCTTTGCGGCTACCACAATCAGCAGCCCAGTTGTAATTGCAGTGATTGTGGACAGCACCTTTACCATCAAACAATAATCCGTTCTCACAATGTTCTACGGTTAAAGTGCCATTGGTGCAAAGAAAGAAGAGATTACAAGATTCTGGGTGAGCATATGCTTGGACGCCGTATTGTTCTGGGCAAGCAGGTGCATCCTGAACTAGTACTCCACCTTGCGCTGTAAAATAGAGTTACGTTAATACAGAACTCAGTACACAAATGTACGCAGGAATAGCAAACATATCCAGTGCAAGTCACAGTCTAATCGCGCAGCTAAGCGTTCAGTTACGTTCGCTTGTTATTTAGACTTTCATATTTAATCCCATTGTTTACCTACTATTTGTTAAGGATTTTATAACTGCTCAATATTCGAGTTTGTTCATTTTCATACGTGACCACATAAACTGACAGATTACTGTTGTAATTGTTTTATAAATTATCAAGCACGTTATCAAGGCATATGTGATAAAAAAAAACAGTATACTGATAAATTACATTAAAATTGAAAACTGTGTAACCTGGAAATGCTCGTATGTCAAAACCGATGTTTATGACGATTTAATACAATTTATTATATTTTTCATTATCTAGGGACAATCAGATTTTGAAGTAATAGATATAGCCGATATAGTCCGTTGAAGCATCTTTTCTCTTCGGAAGCTACTGCAGATCGAAGTCGTTTTGAAACAGCCAAATGTCTTGAATCGGCCAAATCTCCTACACCCAACATTTCCAAAGGTGAGAGAATAGCCCTCACGAAGTTGAAATCCAATTCATTTATTACCATTCTTTCTGCCAATAAAGGCAATGCTACACTAGTTTTTGACCATTCTCAATATGTTCTCAAAGTGATGGAGTTGTTAGATGACGGGTCGTATGCGCCTATATCTATATCCCATTTTCAACTAGAAAGGGGAATTAGAATCCTCATCAAATCATCAATCATTTCTCCTGAAACTCAATAACGTCTAATCTCAGATGAATCCAAACCACTGCATAGTTGCATGGTCTTTTTAAGAATCACAAGCAAAGGATACCTCTAAAATCTACTGTTAGCACTATAAACTTCTCTACTTACCACGTATTCAAGTATCTGGCCTACAACCTCGAAAAATTCCCGGGAACACACCTTCCCATGTACTTAACTCTGCTCATTTCGTGGAATTTATCTTTAGTATTCACATTGAACCGAAGAAAATATTAGTCAGCTTCGGCCTAACATCCTTTATTCACCAAAGTTCCTATCCATAATTTAGTTAATATCATCGAACAATTCTTGAAACGGGATGGTGAATCTGCTAACCTATGTTGTCTCGGGGAAAAATGTCTCACTTCCACATATTTCACATTCCAAGGACAATTTTACAAACGGTTGTCTGGTGCTGCCGTGGGCTCTCCTTTCTTCCCTGTCGTGGCTAATATTTTCAAAGAACCTTTTGAATCTTCTGCTCTTGATTTAGCAGATCTGAAACCTATGGTATGGTTCCGATACATCGGTGACACCTTCACCATCTGGCTCAAAAGCAAAGACTTTTGACCTGATTTCCTAGACCATCTCAATCGTCAACGCCCAGATAACAAATTCACTATGGAGGCAGAACGTAACGGTGCGTTCCCGCTCCTTGACGTACTGGCTACACGTAACTCCGACGGCAGCTTAGGTCACCCACACACAGTGATATATATCTCAATGCCGCCTCATACCATCATCCAGCACAAAAGTTCTCAGTTATTAATTCCTTCCTTCACCGAGCGGTAACAATCTTTGAATCCAACAATCTTCCCACCGGGCTGAATTACGTACGAAAGACCGTCCTCAACAATGGTTCTCATAATAATCTTCATACAACCAGTAAACTAACAAACGATAACACTACCACCAATTTAGCCACCGCTTATCTTCCCTATATCCACAAAGTAACGGATAGAATTCGTAAAATCTTGAAAAAACAAAACATCAAAACGATCTTCAAACCCCTCTCAAAGGTTTCAGAAATTCTTCCGTCTCCCAAAGACAAATTTCCGCACTTAGCGAGTAAAGGTGCTTCTAGAATTCCTTGTTCGTGTGGTTTGATGTATATCGGCGAAACAGCACGCCCTATCAAAACTCGTCTGACAAAGCGCAAACGTTGCGTTAGAACATGTCTCCCCTTGAATTCGGCTATCGCTGAACATCATCTAGACGCCGGCCACCAGATATTATTCAGTGCGACTTCATTACTTTGTAATTCTTCCCACTATTACAATCGAAAAATTAGTCCATAGAGATCCTTAAACATTCTAAGGATGTCAGTACGGAACCCATCAACGCCTAACCGTGACCGTTACGCCCAACCAATCAGCGACAGACCCCGCCTACCGCCGGCAGAAAAGCCAAAAGCGTGCTGTTCCCCTCGTTCCCCGCAGTTGAGTTTCGTCTTTGACATGGTTTACATATTAAGTTACCGTGATCAATTGGTTCTCGCTCAGTTAGTTTCGCCCCTGACGTGGTTTACACCTTGAGTGCTAGCTGTTGCCTACCATCTTTTCCTTTCCTGAAGAAGCCTCATGTGATTGTGGGCGAAACGTCTAGTTTAACAAAAAACGACATGACATGGTCCAAACCCGGAACACATTTAGTTTTAAGAGGTATAACAGTAGATATTAAAAAGCTCGTACCGGCAATATCTGATATAAGTATGTTACCTTTTCACAATTAGGTAACAACCTATTACAATTATAACAAAGCTTATTAAGATGAAAGTTAGTATATGTGCTGGTTAATATGCGGTTAATACAAAAATGATATAATGGAACAGCCTGTGTTGTTTTTTTATTTCTGTTAAAAATAATTTATAGCTATTGTTTAATAAAATAGTTATGGTACTAAAAACACTACCAGTTTGTCAATTTAATCAAATTCGTGGGGTTGATAACAACGAAGATAGCAAAATGGGCAATAAATTTGGATCATTCTGTGTATATCAATGAAATGTAGCATTAATGACATGTACATATATATGCATATGAAATTTTAGGGTATAACCCTTTACTCGAAAATAAATTGCACATTATAACGACTTATAATTTATAATGTAGAATACAAGCGACGTTCTATGCCATGATATATAGAAACAGGTGTTGAAATAACAACTATGAAATTTTTCTATACATTTCGTATTAAATAGGCTTTGGAACCGTAGCATGATCGTTATTTGCTAAATTTTCACAGCGCTTATACTAGACTATAACCTCTTGTTTATAACTCGCTTCGCCTGCTTCCGTATTCAACTCGTGACTTTTTAAAGGACTCGTGTTCTCCCGTTTTTTATATAAATTTATAGAACAAGTTGTACCCGGCTAAATTGTTTCAAAAAACTTTTTCATGCCCGTCTCATGTGTTGTATTTCAATTGCATCAAATTTTGAAACACGTATCACTTTCAATTGCAATATTAATATTTTATAAGTAAAGTATCAAACCTAAAAATACCTTTTCAACCAGTCTTAATTGACCAAATGTTATATTTTTTAATCAGAAAAAATAGCTATTCTATGGAAGAACAGGAGAAATAGGTACTTATGCAGAAAAAACTTAATGATACTCTGGCACATCTCAAACATCTATTGTTTACAATAAGTGAGATTTCCATAGTGGTTTGCGAATTTTGAACAGCTTGTGCAGATAACCCCATAATTAATGTCATGAAACATTCCACTGTGACGCGCCGTGATAGTCAACCACTTCATTATTTGATGTTGTTTGTAGTGTATTTCATATGTGGTTTTTTATAAGATCATGCTTTTGACATTAAAAACTAATTTAACGTGAAATATACACATATATATTGTATCTTTGACATAACAACAATTTGACAATCACGCGACACCAAATGATTGGTGCGTTTCAAATCATGTGATTAAAATTTGAATTTCGAGGATTTTCAAAAGTTTTTTTATAATAGTGAAATATAACAGTGAAATTTGAATGAACACTTTTTAAAAAATCTTCATTCATAGATACATTCACTACATACAATAAGTAAAATTTAATGCAACTTCCCTATTTGAAATTAATTCCTGCGCCACTGTTCGATATTAACCAAACAAAACTTGTTTACTTAAACTTTTATGAATTCTTATAGTAGATATTTCAACACAAAAATACTTAAAAAAGGAATACATTATGACGAAATTCTATTCAAATAATAATATTCAAATTATCGGTACGCAATCGCTTAGTTGAACATAAGAAGAAGTGTAAGGTTACTTTTAATAACTTGACAAACTTTCACCATGCAATTGTCAAGCAAATTACTTTTCTATTTGCTTAATTCATGACAACTTATCAAACTAGCACTAAAATAAAAAGCGTTATGAAACCTGCTATATACTGCTGGTGAATAATATATACGAAAATCGAAAATAAAAAAGGAACTAATGAAAAATGCTATTACATAAAATACTTGACGCACAGTGATAGTACTGACGATTGTGTTAATTTAATTTATCTACAAATTTAGTAAAGATGTATAATAATATGAAGTAAGAAAAATGATGTGAACCAAAATATTATATATTATCTTAATACTATTATACAACTGCAACTGTAAGATACAGGTTCGAACTTCACACAACCAACGGTAGCAAAATTTATGGTATGCTTATTTTTATTTCGATACCAGGTAAATATAAATTCGCAACCGTTAAAATATACCTTTCCACACAAGTATAGGTGCGTGCATATTAAGGCGTGGCAGCTTAAAAAAATGTCACTACGTTCATTACGTATGTTAAATCGTTCTATTTTAGCCGTACTTTAGAGTGGTTTCTCATATAGTTGTTATAAAGATAATAAATAAACCATACCTTAAATTACGTTCTTCTATCGGTATAAATGTTAAGTAAAACAATAGTATAATAAAAATTTAACAAAATGTTCTGCGACGTTGTCTTCATATACATTACAGGATGAACCACTTAAAGTGATACACGCAAATAACAAAGAAAGAAAGCAAACATTCCAAATTCTGAGCAGTTAGAGTTATTATGCACGGTAGAGGTCAAATTTCCACTATAACAAACGATCTTAATTATTTAGCATTACATCACACGAAATACAACCTACATTGTTTTAAATGGAAAGTATATTTTTTGTGCCTTTATTGAAAGAGGCAGTCATTTGGAATACATTGTGCGTTTTACTTTAACTTTTAATGTAGAAATTTTTTCCTCAAATTCGTTTGAAATTTGAATATATTTAGTCCGACCGTTTAAAGCATGCTACTTGGTTTACGCAATTTTTAAAATTTTTTAAATATTACGCTACACGCAATTTACGCGTCCGGCAAAAAACATCATTCGTGGGATATTTAAAAATTACAGATTTTTATTTTTCATTAATAAATATTACAGTTTATACTAAGGTACTCATAAAAATACGCAGATTTTAATAATTGCAAAATAAAATATACATTCTATTTAAAAAATGTAGGTTGTATTTCGGGTGACGTAATGCTAAATAATTAAGATTATCTGTTGTAGTAGAAATGTGACTCTCACCGTGCATAGTAACTCTACCTGCTTGGAATTTGCTTTCTTTCTTTGTTATTTGCATGCATCACTTTAAGTGGTTCACCCTGTATACTTACACTAACATTAAGAAAATTGTAAACTTGATAAACCGCGGATTATTCTCTATACACAAAAAGATAAAACCTAGTCAATGAAGATGAGTTAATAGCTTTTATCGCCATATTAATAAATTGTACTATACTTTCGGTAAGATTTATTATAACTGTATTACCTTTCCATATCTGGTATATATGTGGTTTAATGTTTGTATCTAGTTATACATGTTGTTAAAAAAATTTGACAGTCCCTAGATAATGAAAGATATAATAGATTATATTAAAAAGTATTATATTTCTCGTACTTGGTATTATCCATCCCTTTGAGTGCATTTACTAGTAATACATATTAGCTATTTAAAATAAATACCAGAACTAGAATGCAGAAAGAAAAATACTTCAAATAATAATTAAACAAATATCGTGAGCCCTCAAAATGCAAATTATTGTTAGAAACTCAATAAATAAGTACATACTTATATGACGATCCAAAATCTAGAAACTAGTAAGAATTCTAAGTATAGATGCAGATATCATGTAAAACAAGAGGTAGAAGGAATCAAAATGTTAATCGCTAAATCAATTCCTTACGGGTCTTGAAAACACTTACTAACTGAACGGAAATCTAATCCGAAATAATGGAAAGGATTAATAATACGCAAAAACATATATCGATGAGAGTATCTAATGAAAGACACCATGTGTCGAAATATTTACGAACACTTCCACAATTACATGCAAACATCAACTAACAGATTAATTAGCCAGAGAAATCAATGAATTAATAATAAAGTTAGACTATCATATACAGACGTGCGTTTCGTCATTGTACGACTCATCAGTGCACATTTGTGGAAGGGGATAATTTGTCGACTAAACCTGTCGTTTTAAGTACGGAATATGTGAAGAGATATATCGATAAGAGTATCTGATTAACTAACAGCTTTAAGCTGTTAGTCGAAGCTCGCAGTCCTCACAGATCGCGATGCCAGCAATCGTTGGTTGCAATTGTAGAGGTTTTTGCAAATATTTCGACAAATTATGTAATTAGGGTAGCTTTGATTACACACTCTCATCAATATATATTTCCTTGGTCGTAATTGTATAGGTGCTTGTAAATATTTCGACAAATTATGTGATTAGAGAATTTCTTTAATGAAATGCTCTCATCCATATATGTTTCTAATAATAATAATATTCTTTATTATCGTAGGATCGTGCTTTGTCAGTTCAATAAAGAGCAAACGATTTTTTTCGTATTTGCTTAAATATTACAAAATAGAAGTTTTGAGAAAGAAGTGAAATTAAGTGGCGGCTGAGGTACCACTATATTTAGCGCCGGGATCTACGCAATGGAACCCACTATACGATTGAGTCCTCTGACTAGAACTAACGGAAAAATCCATGACTGCCAACGATCCGGCACTCATTGACATTTTCTGACTATGTGGACAAAGTGCAAAGTTAAAAAATTACAAAAGGTTATTGACTTATATTAACAAAGAGTTAATTAATACTCCTTATATATCTCTACCAGTTTACGAGTTATTTAAATATTCTCGTGTTAGGAACAAATTCTGATCAAAAATTAAGCAACAAAAGGAGAAATATGTTAAAGGGCATAATAGGTAAATGAACTAAAAATAAACTAAATGTTATCAAATTTGTTAAAAATGTTCACCACCTGCTTATAATTTATAAATTCTTTTTAAAATACCCAAATTATTCATTGTCACACTCTTTAAAGCACAGTTCTATTTTGTGCACTAAATAAATATTTAATTTTAAATAAATAAGTAATACTTAACAATCACTTTTTATACTTACTTTTTGAAATATTCAATTAAGCGCCATAATTTTGAATGAAAGAGTCATTGCATTTGAAAAAGAGTGTACGACAGTTTAAAACTGCCGATGGAAATTTTTATTAATTATAACCTTTTATAAGATTTTATTGCATGTTATGGTCTTATTTCAAATAATTGTAGCTTTCTTACTTATTTAATTGCTTAATCATTATATCTAAAATGACCGGAATTTATTCTTAACGCAGAAAACTGTAAACAACCACAATCTAATGGAGATAGATATAGAATGTGTTAATTAGTTCTTGTGGAGGATAGACAAATCCTATGCGCTGATAGTATGCATGGTGTTCTATTTAAGGTAAGTGAGTTATTACGTCTTATTTGTTAATATAAGTCAGTAACCTTTTATATCATCCTGTACCATTAATTCTTCAATTTTGTTGCTTTGTGCTATAATGTAATGTACTGACTACAAAACTACAAAATTTCGACCCCGTTCCAATTCCGCGGTCAATAAAACTTCAAAATTTATTAAAGTCCGTTTTTCTCAAAAATAGTCAAAGATAGGTGCAGGAAAACCTTAACGGAATGTAAAATAATGTGTGCTATCAGAGAATAAAAAGATATACAAGTTGTTCTGTTTAAAATAAGCAAGATGAAATTTATTTCCGATATAACCGGAAATAATTCAGAGTTGTCAACATTTATATTTGAAGGATCGACATCAAAAATCCTCGAACAAAATTAGCATTAATCTAATAATAATTCCCAAGACTCACCTAACCTGTGGTTTAAACGTCACGCCCTGTATATACGCCTGAGATTAAGAGTCACTAAAAACAAAACCCGAACAGCATTGAACATAGCGATCTGATAGACCCCTTTCCAAACCGTAGTCTTCTAATACTGATTATCGAGATTGGTAATAATTTATCAATCGGTCTTCGATCTAGTACTTGTACTAGCATTAATAGTGAAATGAAGTTTGTAAGGATATATAATATCTCTGAATAAATCGCAAATAGTATTAGTGTTATACAAGTTAATACTAAAGTCAGCATCTAATAATATGGTGCTATATAGGAACTAACATTCTCAAATAAATTGACAAAAAATCTCTTACATATTTATTAGCGACAGCTAACAATGAATAAAGGTTATATGCTCCATCGGGACGCTGTGAAATAATGATTAAGTTGACAAAGTTGAAGAGGTTCAACGTTTTTCTCACAAGTGCTTTTATTCCAATTACTTTTCTCACAAATTTGTTAAAAAAAAAAAACCGCCCTTTTTCTTCAACCTTCTCAACTTAATTAATAAAGGTCCAGAGATCCCAAACGATGACTTTAATTGCAATTGCTCAAAGTGGTCGCATACGTAATGTACTTACCTACCTTTCAGAATGAAACTGTCTATCACGATTCATAAATATTCTCAACGCGGCAACTATTAAACGTTCAAAAAACAACCTACAATCTTATTAAAAAACTACAAAACTATAGAAAAGTAGTTGATGATATAATTAACATATAAACGGTGTAAATTCTTGCAGATGTAAATATTAATCCAAAGAAGAGAAAATTTGTCAAGAAAATTGTAGCCTGGCAAGCTGCAATTTATTATGGAACGTTTAACCTTAAAAATTCTGCGTGTAAAACCGCCAAGAAAAGGCTTTGTATATTGATTATGTTACTATTCCTATTGATGATCATGTTTGGTGCTTTATGAATTAATTTCATTACACAGACGCTTAAAAAAGATTATCAAACTATTTATTAATAATGATAGCAAGGACTGTGGCGTAGTATGGTAAACAACACATAAGTATCGGCACCCTCCGCACCACACAAGTTTAATTTATTATATTACTATTTATTATTTAAACATGGCAGGAAAATTATCGAGCTAGCTGTAAGATATGACGTGAATATTATTAGGCCAACAATTACAATCTTATTAGCGGTAATTATACTGAAATTTTCATAATTTTGAAGTTTTAGTCAAGAAATGGCCAGTATTACCAACACATTTGACCTGAAGTAACCTTATAATTACAATACTACTAGCAATAATGGTTGTGCAGATGCCCCGATTCATTGTTTTGTATTCTTTTTTGTAATAAGAATCTTGCTGTTGCAAACAGTTTTATGCATTCAATCCGGAAGTAGTACATTTTTCTGCTAGTTACAAACAGGGCTTATGGATAAAAAATACATCTAGTTACTATTGTGATAATTGACCATTTTTGAAATTTTTGCTTATTGTTGCAAGCCTTTTGAAGAACAGTAATACTGTTGGCTCGTCCTTCGAAATTTCCCTAGTTCATTTGTGCATCCTTATTTTAAACCTATTTTTCACGACGCGTATACTGCATAGAATTATGCGCTTAAAATTTAAACATCGTGTAAATTTCTCTACTAACACCAGACCATTGCTTATACGTAGAGATGACAAAGGCAGATGAATTATTCCTTGTTTGCAGCGACTAGACAGACTCGTGTTTTGTCAACTGTCGGGAAAACCGGTAGGCAACACGAACCCTTTCTTATGAGACGAATGGACACGAGTCTAGTCATCTCTACTTATATGGCACCTACATAACATTTTATGTAGGTGCCATATAAGCAATTATACACGATATCCGCAAGACACACAATTTCTGTAATCTCTTGCTAAGTAGAGGATTCGAAAATACAAAGTAGGTATGTGCTGTGCATAATTATCTACGAAATTATTCTTTTACACATTGTCATATCTTTATAAAAATAAGAAAAAAAAGCGTCTATTCAACAGAAGTAGTCGAGGAAATCGAAATTTTACTATCGTTTTCTAATTATGTTCCTTTATTACAAAAAAATTTTGGTGATTATATGTCTAATTCTACTCATATGCTCGAAATTATTAAAAAACCATTGAAAATCAACCTGTCGTCGCCATTGACGAATGTGTTTTTGATAGTTACTTCGGCCGAAGTAAAAGTGTACATTGGATATAAAACACACGCGAGAAGAAGACTGGATGGAAAATAGATCTTTCAAATTATTTTTGTAATTTATATTGATATTTTGATACGTATAAATGCATTATAGTATGCAATTCAAAGTACAATCGATTAACAATAGGTTAGAACTATAGTAAATTGTTTATTTATTTTAGAAAAATTTAGAATATATCAGTTTGGAGCAGATTACGTAGAATTGTCAGATCGAGAGAAGAAGAGGACATTGTCCGTTTTGGTAATTTTTTCGATTAGAAAATTATTAATATTCATATAAAATTTAATTATCGGTAGGGGATTAGTTTAGGCGAATACTACAAGTTTAAAAACTTGTGGCACTTCCTTTTTGTTTCTTTTGATTTCTAGTTTATTTTTATTGCAAAATTCTGGAATCCTACCAATTTTAATTTTTTTTCTTTTTATTCTTCCCCCTGAAGTAGAGAACAAGAGAGTAATTTAATTTAACTTTTTAGTATCACTAAAGCATAACAAATATTTTAATAATGTACATACATGCATACTATAATCGTTGTTTGCAGTAATATATTTTAAACCACGTTGATACATATACAAAAGTTAATATAGATTAGTGTAATGAACATAAATAACGTTTGGATAGAGTATAGGAACAATTAAAAGGCAAGTTCCCCTTTTTATATAGCAAAGAAGATATAAAAATGTTTGAGTTGAATAGTATGCTTCGAATTAGTGGACAAGTATTATTAAATTTAGTATTAGATTTTATGACTGTAAAAGTTCTCTTTAATTAAAAGAAGATAATCATTAATAATACCTTCTCGTGGAGCAATTTAGTCCTGATCTCGTGTTATAGGTAGAGAGTAACAAATCTCCTTTTTTCATTATTTGCAATTTACATCAAAATATTTTAAACAAGAAAGTTTGAAATGCGATTTGAATCAGAAAAAAGAATATATTTTTATGCAGAATATTAGTTGAGTCCGTCATATTTGAGATTTCGGTAATGAATTTTAAAAATACATTTCTATTTAGAATATATGTATACGATATATATATACATATATATATATACATATATATAATATATATATATATATATATATATATATATATATATATATATATATATATATAGATATATACATATCATGTATCGTAACCCTGATGAACGACACAAATGGAATAAAGTTTTAACGCTTACGTTGGACAAAAAAAAAATAACCTTATCAAACGTTACCGTAGGATATGAAAGTAAAACTCATTTGTTTGGTTACACAACTTTCGTTGCTAATAATGAGTGACCGCAAGTCATACAACAATACACTTTTTAGCTCTTTAAAACAAAGACCTCTTCAATATGATAATACAAATGTGTATTGTTTTCTCTTTTCTTTGATACATCCAGTGTAAAGTAGAAATGTTTTAAAGAAAATCAAGCTTAATAGATTTACTTTCCCGACTAACAATAAGATAGTAGTATAAAGTACGGGTCACAACTTTCATTTGAAGACATATGTTAGTAACGCAGACGTATTCGTACACAAAATGTTTTTCGGGACTTTCCGAAAAACATTAAATCTGCTTCTTAACTGAATTGAGTAAAAGAATTGATAACTTTATAAATCCATATGTGCGTTGCTTATAACTATAGAAACTATTAATTGTATGGGTCCCACATAAAATATTTACGCGGAAGATTTTCAGGTAAATTGCTAATTATGTAATTCTAAAAATCAAAGAACACTTACCTAGAGAGACGCAAGTCGCGGTGAATACTACAAACAGAAACATTCTCATTATACCTATCCTTGGTAACTGAGCGCAGTGAACACCAAGAACTACACTTTCTACGCTGTGTTCCACTATACCCTTCACCTACGGTATTTCACATAACTTATACAATATTTATGGCCCAGTGTCTGTGTAATTCGCAGATATTCGTACGCTTTAAATTATATATAAAAAAAACTACAGCTGTTGAACGGTTTAACTGGTGCATTTACATCGATACATATGTTCAAAGTACATATAATAAAAACTAATTCATGAGACATTATTTAATTTCAATATGCACCAAAGTATTTGTCTGGTGTTGTCGAATCTGATATACGAACACAGTTTATTAATATTCGTCTAATGAATCTTCCTTACTACGTGCTTGTTACGTAATCTGCGCTGTATACACAGTGTTATTCAATATCGACTATATTTTGTTGTGTTTTTTTTTCATACATTTTTGTATGTACATAATGTGCATTTTTAAATACTTCTGGTATATCTTTTTGTGATGCTGTGGCTCTTCATTAAGTATAATATTTGTGTTGATCCGGCAATAATTCTGTCTAATTGTAGGTTTCTTCTATTTGTTTTAAAACTTTTTCTTCTTCATTAGACAATAATTTATATTTAGGCTTTGTTAGATCCAACATTTAAGCGACAAAATGATAATCAGTTAGTGCTTGCGCAAATCGTTTTCTGAATATGTTCATATGATGGACAGTGAAATGTTCTTCGAAAATCAATTTCAGGCTTTTCCCACTAGCTCTCATCCATACTTCTAAACAATCAACCAAGGTATTTCACTTTGCAACTTACAATAAAACTAGTGCCTTTCCATCAGCTTCTTCGTATTTAGCTGATGCAAAATTATTGTGTCCGAAATATTTTATGATGTGCATATCTTCTTTGATTTCTTTGATCTCTAAATCGCGTGAGAACAAACTAAGAATATGAACTGAACAACCGCATGTCATTATTTTCGAGTGTGTAACATACAACTATATACTTTGTCGCATACGTGTCAAATTTTATGATAAATAAAACTTGTAACTTCGCAATTATGTTTATTTTTTTTATATTTTTTATATAAAAGGAACATATCTGTAATAAACGAAATTGAGTAATCCGCTCTGATATTTACAACCAAAGCAAAGCGGCACGTCAGTGGCAAATCACGTGATTAATATCTGAATTTGAAAGATTTTCGTAAGTCATTTTCTTTTAAAATATTGAAATTTGAGGGAAAATCATCTTCTATCCACATTACGTAGAATTAGTAAAGCTAATAAAATTTCATGCTACATCTTTGTCATTGGTATATTTTCCACCGTAGTGCTACGTTATGTCACGTCACGTCACGTTACCTCACGTTATGCCGCGTCACGTCACGTCACACCAAACCAGGTCACGTCACATATTTGAGTTGTTGGGGCTATTTTCTCCATTTGTTGAATTTAATATTACATAATAGTTAGGTTACGTTACCTTACGTTGGGTTACGTCAGGTCAAATCAGATCCCGTGTGTCCTGTCAGGTCGGTCACTTCACGCCACCTCACGTTACGTCAGTCAGGTTATGTCACGTCACGTCATGTTAGGTCACCTCACGTCATGTCACGTTAATCAGGTCGTCACGTCACGTTAATCAGGTCGTCACGTCACGTTAATCAGGTCGTCAC
>LR736872.1:152132-188794 GCA_902654985.2 Oryctes borbonicus
CACGTCACGTTAATCAGGTCGTCACGTCACGTTAATCAGGTCGTCACATCACTTCATGTCATTTAGACATGGTCAGGTCAGACCAGGTCACGTCACGGTCACGTCACTCCACGTCATCTCATGTCAACTCACGTCACGTCACGTCATGTTATGTCAGGCTTGGTCAGGTCACGTCACGTCACTTTACGTCACCTCGCCTTGGGCCACGTCACGTTACCTTACGTCACGTCATGTCACTTCATTCGCAATACCTCACGCTACATCCCGTCAAGTCACGTCCGTCACCTCGTTCACGACACATCATCTCACGTCACATCACGTCAAATCAAGCCACGTCACGGCACGTAGGAGGTCGTAACATGTTGGGTGTATAATTTCTTTGGATAGCTTCTCCGATTGGTTCACTTGATTGATGTGTTACCACAGAAACTATTCTATTCTGGAACTTTAGGATTTACATTTTTGAAGCCCTCTTTTCCGTTAAGCATTGACATGAGTTGGGAGTATTACCGAAGTTCTTTCTGTAGTAGAATTTAATTTTTGCCTTAAGGAAAGCCTTCCGCTTAATTTTGCGGCTTTATTTCGCCCAGAGAAAGAGGTACAGTGGTGTATCTAGTTACGGAAACGTAGTTTTTGAATATAGAATATCGAAAACGACGTAAATTTCTACGGCTTGGTGTGATGAACTTCGTCATTTATCGCAACGAGGTGTCATGTTTTTTTTTTTGTGGGAACTTTAATTAGGTATACACTTATGGTAGTTTTCTTTTATATGAACTTTCGTCTTACGGTTAGTTTCCCCGTTAGTTCTTTTTGGTAGATAATTAAAACCAGGTGGCGATAACGACGAGCGTTCGTTGTAGTAATTGCAGAGAATTGGTGTAGTGAAAACCGAGACAACGCACCGCTAGGAAATCCAGCTACCGTGCGGCTTAAACCGCTATACAGATAAATAGTATTGCTCCAATTGTTCTTCAAGATTTTCGTGCATCCTAGTGACAGTGGTTGTTATCCAAGAAACTTTCTTAATGCAGCTATAAGTACGTTTAAAAGGAAAACATGTCTGAAAGTGATGCAATAAACAGTGTAGAAAACATTTAAGTTTATCATTATATTCTGATGCATTATATACATCTACCCATGTTTCATTTTGTAGATGATAAGAAAATTGTTGTAGAGAAATGTTATTAAAGACTCTGCAGTGAGAAATTACACTATGAGAGTTCGAATTTTTCAAATCAGGAACATCGACTACAATTAACTTATGATCAGATAAAATCGTATGTTTAGTAAGAATATTTACATTACTCGGAAAATTACAATAGACATTATCTATCTGAGTATTCGTATCCTTACTTTGCCAGTATATGTTGATAAAGACCAATGTAGATTACAGGAGGCAAACAAATTAATTAGTTCTAAGGCTTCTTTAGAGATTGATGGAAAATTAATATTGACATCACCAGTAAGAAATATATAATTACTAATAGAAAACAAACTGTCTAATATTATGTTTACGATTCTAAAGAAAGTCACAAAATCAGCACCAGGTGAACGATAAAGATTAATTATGTAAAAGATATATAAATAATTCCATTTAACACCGCAGACTTTAATCACCTGTTCCATACAATATGAACTTAAATCCAATTCTTCAACATTTTCGCCTAGGCTAGACCAGATAGATACTCCACCACCCTTTGTTTCGTCGGCAGAGATAGGTCACTAATTTATAGCCGGAGATGTTTGTCATTAGTAGAACGCCAGGTCTCATTTAAGCATAGAAAATCGGGCATATTCTGACAGAGCAACTTTGTTTTTCAAGCGTCTTGTATTCAAATACTATTAAAGGTCGGTTAATACTAGCGTTAGTATGAAACGCTACGAAACCAGCCGATTCAGGGGCATTCTCTTCATAAAAAAACGGTTAACACAAGTGCCAGAAGGCCATAGATCTGATTTTTTTATTCTTTCTAAGTCACTAACAGATAGTGGATATTTTAAAAGAAGAATACTCTTCAGTATATTTCGACTGTAATTGTTCAGAGATCATTTTGTCAAATTTATTGAGACTTAAATGCTCCTCAATAGCTTTAACAGTAGTATCTTTGTGTGACATATAAACATGTATATGAGCTTGTTTTTCAGCGGCTCTCAGTAAGATGTTCGCAGCAGATCCCACCATTGTGTTTATATTTTTAGGCGTATTGCCCTTAAGATTCAGAATTTATATTTCCCTAAATCCCTTTATTAATAGGAGTATTTCTTTCCGTACCTGGACCTAGGACTACAGAAGAATAGCTCACCAGATCAGTCCCCACTAAGGATTTTTGTTCCTTCCTTTTTTCTTGGTTATTTTTTGGAATCTTCTTGTTTGTTGCGTTTATATTTATATCAGAAATAATATTAACACCTCTAGAATTAGTATTCCATCTATATCGTGTTTCCTAAATTCAGAATATCGCTCTAAGTTCAAACGCAAATTACTTACTTCTTTCGCTGGTTTACAGTTTCCTTGACTCAGTTTTAAAATCTCAGTTTGGGGATTACTTACAATATTATTACTTATAAAGTGAATAGTTTCATTTACTTTGGTCATTACCATTTTATCTAATTCTAGAGTAGTAATTTGCAATACCTCAGTTGCATCAATTCCAGACGAGTCCTTCGGTAAGCAGTCCCGACGTCCTACTTGATATCCACACCTTCAGAGTATAGGTTAGGTTTTCGTTGCAACATTTACAACACCGTTTCTTGATGGAACCATTTTCTTTCAATTTGGTTAGTTGTTTCACAGATACTCCAGCATAAGCACAGTGAAAATTAGTATTGCATTTACCACGACAAGACAAATAATTATCATATCTACCGATACTACGAGTACAAATACCACATGTTATCGCCATATTTGTCACGTCTTGTCAGGTCATGTCATGTTAGGTCACGTTAGGTCATGCATGTCGTGTCATGTCAGGTCAGGCCAGGTCAGGTCACATTACGTCACGTCACATCAGGTCCCGTGATGTCAAGTCATGTCATTTCATGTCATGTCATGACATGTCAGGTCAGGTTAGGTCATGTCAGGTCAGGTTAGGTCATGTCAGGTCAGGTTAGGTCATATCAGGTCAGGTTAGGTCACGTCAGGTTACGTCAAATTACGCGAGGTCACGTGAGGTCACGTTACTTCAGGTCACGTCAGGTCTGTACTGTACAGCGTAGTAAAGTATCGTACAGTACAGCACAGTACATTGCATTGCGTTGCGCTGCGTTTCGTTGTGTTGTGATGCATAACGTTGCGTTGCGTTGATTTACATTAGAACACATAACAAACTGTAAAGGGTTCCTAAACATCTGTTCATTAATTATGTCGATGACGCTTGTTGGTATTGGTGATTATCAAGAACTGATAAGACTTAAAGCTTGTTTTCCTGTAATAATCTTTCTTGAAATAAAACTCGAACCGAATGTATTGCGTTTAGATCTTCAAGTACTTTACCAGTGCCAACAAATATGTGGCTGGCCTGCAGTTGTTGATTTTAAAGCTTTACACCCCAGTTCACACCCTAGTTCAGATTACTCTTCTGTGTCATCGCTATTCTATGTTTGGGTAATACGTAGATTATTGCGCTATTATATGCTATATATATTAGGAAGGACTCATATTAACTACTTTTCTGTGTCATTCTGCTTCTCGTTAATTATCGTCAGATCTCTCAACAGCAAGTTTCAATGTATACATCAGTCGTATAAAAGTTATTTTTGTCAATTAAAAGTTTTATTGTTTCATCGAAATTCTGTGTCCTTTAACGTTTGTCTAGGGACATTCCCGAATTCACGGCCCCCAATTTCTGTCAATTTAAGACTTGTAAAATTTCGTAAATTTGACATATTTACATATCTTGTAATATCACAAATAAACAGCAGCGAGGTTAGCTGCAACCAGTGCTACATTTACATCTCTTCTTGGCATTTCACATTGTCCACCTATCGGGTATAAGGGTCTATCTGTTGGTGGAAGCCCCAAAGCAGTCGTAGTGGATCTATTCTTGCAATATCCATGTTGACAACTTATCAGTAATTTTTTTTTGTTCAAAATACTGTGTTATTCTACACGCTATGACTCTCTCGAACACGTAATTCGTAAGATCAGTAGTACGTTAATGGGCCTGTAATTTTTGCTCTTGTTAATATCGCCAGCTTTATGTATTGGTACAACCCTTGCAAGTTTTAGTTGTCCTCAGAAATAACCTTTTTCAATGCATAAATTTATTACTGTTGTTAACTTAGTTCACCTACAGCCTGCTTAAGTAACGCAACATTCGTGCCGAAGATATCACAGCTATCTTTGCATTTCAAATTGCAAAGTACTGCTTTTATCTCCAGTTTAGTTGCCGGTTTAAAAAAGCGGGGTGAAGTATTATTTAGATTCAATTCGTATAGCACACCTAAAGGAGAAATGTCACTCATGATGCTACTTGCTGTATCAGCTCTTATTTTACAAAAGTAGTTATTCATTTCATTTGCTGTTATGATGGAGCCTTGGTTTGTCCGTCTGCCCTTGCTTGAAATCTCATTATTTATAAGTTTCCCCAAAGCCCTTACTTTCTTCTCACAATTCCGTATCATGATAGAATTTTTCATGTAAATAAATATCGTTAATAAAAATAAACTTCCTTGAGGAATATCTCCTTTGGAAAATTGGATATCTGAACAAATAGTCTCTAAACCGCTACCACTTAAACCCATTATTTATATAACTCTTCTCAGAAAGATAGAATTTTAATAAATTATGTGGCACACCCTGGACACCATTTACTTCTAGCTTGCGCAAGAAAATACCGTAATCTTTCTAATTTCTGATTCTTCGGTATTGACAAAATTCCATTCGTAAATTGAAAAAGGGGTGCTTCGATGCACCCTGCCGTTAATGAAACCACGTTGAGCTTATTTAACTATTGCTATTTTTTACTTCTCAAGAAAAATACCAGTTTAAAAGCAGCAGCTTATTATACTACACAAAGGTTCTGCAATTGTTGAAATACATGATTCTATTATGTAATAGAATTTCGTCAATAGTCAAACAGTACATGTGTATAGTTTTAAACGTGGATATTGTGACAGGAAAGCACATGGGATTTGTTTTGTCTTAAAAAATTAAAAAGGTTGCTGTATCTATTGGGCTCTTAAGTAAGATATTACATAAATTGATTGACGGTTTTGAAGGTCGAGAATTTAAAGCGAACTTCCTCCTCCTCCTAAACACTACTAACGATGACAATACGCTCTTTGAAAAGAAATATTTCTAGCCATAGTTGTAAAAAACAATATTGAGAATTAAACGAAAATAATAAACAGGAGTATGCATTAAAAAATGTTCTACAAACAATTATGTAGATATACCTCACTGCTTCCAATTATGAATAATTCAACGTCTAAGATTATATAAAGAACATATTCGGTAGCTAATTATCTGATGCGTGCAAATGAAAACAAACAATACTTGCGCCATTGAAATTCAATGAATGCAAATTACTATTTTATTCATTGTTTATTATGATGAATGTCGGATGCTAGCCTAGTTTATCATTATGCAGCATTATGTTATGTAATAATGAAACACTGTGAAGTAGTGAAAATATATGGATATGCTTTACAATTTGCAAAATGCAAGTGTTAGTACATGAAATCTTTCGAGCTCATCACCTTCACAGAATATTGACCTACTAACGGTTTTTGCAATACAATGCGAAGTTGTAATAGGTATAAGCAATCATATTTCATTCATTGCAGCAGTGTGCAGGATATTTCATTGTCGTCGTCGTTATAGGCTAAATGAAAATGCCCTGACTGACCTATTAAACCGTGGCTACTATGGTTAGTGCCTCAGTGATTTATAACAGATGACATTTTGTTCAGGAAGTCATTTAAACCAAAAAACGTTATATAAACATAAGTACTATGTTTTCTATTTACAGAGCTACAACTGATTTAGATTTGATCGAATATTGATTTAGAAATGACTAATATTATTATTGCATTCAAATTAGGTAATCTAGTAACCTATGTTAAAAAGACAGAACATAATTTGAAAAAATGAAATTGACAGTTCTCAAAACGAATATATTTAGTGCAGTTTTTAATTTAGATTAAGTAATGTAGTAATATGTGTTTAAAAGCCAAACAATATAATTTGTGAAAAAATTAATTTGACAGTTTACGAATGAGTTTTGTGCAGCTGAATATGCAGATATGGTTTATGTTTGTGGATACTGTGATGGTGACGGTCTGGTAGACGTCAACCTACTCACGGTGGTTTCGGCTGTAACCTTTAACGACTCGAACGAAAATCTGGTGCACTTGTTGTTTCACGTAATAATCGAGGTAATCCCGCTAGAGGAAATAATATAAACAACGAAGAAAATGTAGTTTATGCAGTGTTGAACAACCCTATCCTGAACACTAGACACATTCCAACGCAGTTTTGTCTTTCTCAAAACTTCGTATAACGAACACCAGGTCGTGAATAGTTACACCCCTATCACATTCATCGTATCCAAACATTGCAACTGGAAGATGCAGGAGTAAATAATGCCAATCTCCTTAGAGGAAGGCTGCTCACTCACGTTTCCGCATGCAGCTGGTTTCCACTGACCAATTAGGAACTGCCCGCACGAGTCCGAACTCAGTGGAGGGAAACCGGTTGGTCGCCGCAACCTACGTTAAGTTAAAGTTCCTTTCTCAACCTTTGATGGATAACAGTCGATACCGATCTGTCGGAATCTATCTCACATCTGTCCGTCAGCTGCCTGTCGGAGCCTAGGTCGCCCAAGTGCGGCAACCATCGGCTCCTCGAGGCCTAGGCCGCCGGGCGCTGGCAACTATCGGCCAGCGACGGAAACGAAACCGTGAGGTACAATCGACCCGCCCATGATATAAGCCTAAACAACGAGGATGTCGGGCCAAGACCCTATCCAAATCGCTCTGACGGGATGCCCGTTATGCAGAAACCTGGGATTGAGTCAAACCACGACAGCTAGCTCTAAGCCTTAGGGTCCAGGTAAAGAACTCAGACATTAGGATGAATCCAAATAATTCCCCAACCAGCTAGGACACGGTCGGTACAGCAAGACACCTCCTTCCCTATGTATAGACACCTCCGTCATGTCCGTTGTTTTGAAGCCAGAGATTGGGTAGTGCAAGAGCAGGGCTTTATGGCTAAACGCCATAGGGTAAACGTTTACATTTGTTCTGAGCACTAGACGCATTCCAACGCAACTTCGTTTTTCTCAAGATTTCGTATGACGAACACTACATCGTGAGTTCTATATTTGGTCCCTACAGAAAATTACCGAAAATTCCACATTTTCAACTAGAATATTATGGACAGATGAACCCCAATTTACAAAGATGGTATTAATAGCACTCGCAATTAACCATTTATGAAATCTTCAAGGTTTACATGCCGTTAGACAATCGCAATTTTAAAAGCGCTTTTGTATAAATACTTGGGCTGGTATCTTTAATGGAGAATTGCTTGAATTAGAAATTTTACCGCTCAGGTTAGGTGCGGAACACTATCTAACTTTTCTAGATGAAACGCTTTTTAAGAAGATCGAACTTTTTCATCATCAACAATTGTGATTTCGACACGATGGCGCACCAGCTCATGGCAGTAACTCGTAATTTAATGGTTGAATTCACACTTTCCTGAACATCAACGTATACGGCTCTGGCTAATTATCATAGTTAATAGCGCGGGATGGGAATATTCTTTTGAACTGTCCCGTGAACGTATCGGTTCTGATGCTGTCGTTGGGAGTCCATCGACGATATATTAGTATTTTGGCCGGCTAACGCTGATTACACTACGAGGCTATCTGCCACAGGTACCTAGGATGGACTACCTTGCTCGTTTGCCATTATCATAGTTACGGCACTAGAAATAACAGGAAATTTTTAATAGTAGCAAGCGTAAACTTCAACAAGCTGCCAAAGGACTTGCTCACATCTGAAACTGTAACTTCATTCCAAATCTTTTACTACAAAACGGTCGAGATATCATTGCAAATTCAAGAACTTTTAATGGACGAGTTCCATGAATCGCCCTGTATACATATGTATATATTTGTTGACTTACTCTTAACTAGATATGTAACGTAGCTCACAGGGTCAGTAAAGATTTTATTTATTTATAATGTGTAAGTCCTATTTTATTTCTACATTAGTAGAATAAATGCTTCTAGTTGCATCAAATCTTAACTTTAATTTGACAAACATTTTCGGTTGTGGACATCGTCGATTAAGATAGTGCAATGTTTGTGCTATCTGGCTCGAAGAACCAGATGTTTATGCGTGGACTGTATTTGTTGTTTTGTTGTGCTTTGCGAATGAATTTTACACCTTACTATGCCTATTTGTTATGTAAAACTACACTGGTGCTTCGTCTTCGTCTGCAAATAGTTATTGGGCCCAAAATCTTGAATTAATAGTTTAAAAGCGTACATGGCAGTACTGTGTTCATAGCAACTAAACAACAGAAACCACTTAGATATAACACCTAAATGCAGGGCTCGCATTTATGCAAAAGCGTCAGAGATATAAATTTCCTATACGATGGATACAGATAAAATATATGGCGTTATTTAAAAAAGATACGCGTTTCTGGTGTCTGCATTTGGCCAAATTTTATTCATTAGTTTATTACTACATTCTGGAATATGGTGTGAAATGCACACCCACCACAATTCTTACATTCTACTAATTTTAAAAACAAAAATATCTTTAACCATAGTTACACATTTCATCAAATATTTATTATGTAGATGAAGGTGTAAATTGTTGGATAAATTTAATGGAATACGTGTGATTTCCAGTGATACATCAGTTCACACAAGGGAATATCAGTTTCCCTCGCAATAATTGTTAAAATTCGGTTTTCAAACACAACGCTACAGTAAACAGGGGAACAACGTGTACATAGGTAAATAATACTGACCAAGTAGAAAAGAATATATTCGCAACGCAGTGCAAGCAAAATGCTTAAATGTCAAATTATTTCAAAATTTAATACTCTGTGTAGAAGAATAAACAAAAAATAACAAAGATGGCCTTGTAAACACCGTAAGAATCCCGACTTCACAAATATGGATTCAATTGTTTGAGGGAATTATCAAAAAGTTATTTTTCAAGTAAATATTTTGACATTTTTTGCTTTAACTTTTATGATATCTCTCCTACAACTAAGCACACGAAAATATTGTACATTTATTACTAAAGGATATTACAACCAAAATATAAAAATAATAAATATAAGCTGTATCTTGCAAAATGTAGTAGATGCTCTTGATCTTTTCATATAACCAACTGTACTTTGTATCCAGTGAAAATAGCTAGGTAAAAACTGAATAACAGTAAGATTTTGATCTATATCCAAATTAGACGGAAGAACACCAATCAACTTATCATCGCATATAACCGGTGCACCGAAAACACGATCCGCAATCTCCACACAAATTAAATCATTTTGTTGTGAACAACTTTCGAACTTCTTGTATTCTTCATGTTGTTCACATGAATGCATTTGCTTTACTATCAATTTCTTTACCATAATATCACCTTGATAGGGTGCAACACTAATACAATCCGTACCATATCTTGGTACAGAGACCTCTTTGTCTACGGTAATTATTTCTACTCTATCGCCTTCGAATGGGTGAACCATTTTTAAGAGAACAACATCATAATTGCATGTAGCATCATCAAAATTTGGATGAATAAGCATTTCAACAATGTCTATTACCTCACCTTGTTTTTCGGATTTCGTGAACTCCCATGTGGCTACTTTCACCTTATGATATTTCGTAACATTACCATCGAAAAAACAAAATGTTGTCAATACGATGCCCGATTTTACATAAGTGCCTATACCCATCTTATGATCGTTCACAAATATGGAAACTACATACTTATACGTATTGGGATCATCAGCTTTTAGAACACTTCCAGTAAACTGTCCCAGATTTCCTGCCTTCTCATCTGCTGCAAGTGCGTTATTGGAACCGTTCAGGTTAGGTATAAGAGCAACGTAGTCATCCTCACTATTGCCATTCAAAAATTGATTTGTACACAATAAAATGTTTAAAGAGAGCATTAGCAACACATTCTTAGCCATTACACCATAATACATTATATTTGTCAATACAATTGACATCCAAATGACTTTGTACGTCACGTAATTTATTCATTGGTTGTGTTTTTTGATTGCTCTTTAACTCCAAACAAATTTTGCTCGAACAAATTACTATCTGTTTGAACAATCTGCCAGCAATTAGTTTTATAAAACGACGTTCGAACAATTCGCCTACTCATCAATTGCAGGATACGATAGGTTAGATGGATGAATGCTTTAAATAAATTTTCAACTAAAATTAATATTGATGGACATAACAACAAAAAAATAGATATGCGCTGTGAAGAGTTCGTGTGCAGAACATGTTCAGAATGGTAGTACCTTGAAGCCTTTTTGTAATCCCTAGTCTGCGATGGATACCATAGGTTAGCCTCGCACAACAAATTTGTATCCTTTGTATTCTCATTCCGAATTCCTTAGCTATGGAACGGTCATAAATGATATCTGTGTAGTAAAAATGTGACAGCACAAGATTCTTAATAGGATATTCCTAGTGGTACAGTCAAAAAAGTGACTATGAATGTAATTTTTTTTAGGAAAAGTATTGCTCGTTTTGCTATTTTCCATGTGCTGCATTCGAAACGCAATAACAAGTCTCCATGGACTCTCAAGTTTTTCACACAGTCAGTAGTAGTAGGGGCCAAATATAATTCCTTGTGTTTTCTCTGGGTTAACAAGCAGCTGCTACTCCTCACAACACCCACAGATGCCATTCAAATCGGCATTGATTTGTTCTTGCTCTGAATGATATTGAGAAGAATCAAAGCAGCGTATCGTCTGCGTGTAGATGGTATTTGCTATGTTGGGTTACAGTGGGTAGAGCTGATGCCTACAGACTGAATAGCAGCTGACTCAATATAGCCACCATTTTTAAAAATGCTACTGCCAGAGATCATCGTGATCCTTAACTTGTCGGGCTCTCTCTTCGAAGTAAAATTGAAGTAGTTGTAAATCTGATTTTGACAGGCTTTTTCTATTTAAGGTGTTAAGCAATATATCATAGTGTACGGTGTCAAAGGCTTTGTCAAAATCTAATAATAACCTTGCCCTTATCGGTCTCTCTGTAACCCGATTTAAACCTCATTGGCGCAATTACTTCTCGAGGCACTTTTCGAATACTTTTCAAATAGCAGGTAGCAAGTTATTGGCCCAAAATCTTTTATATCCTCTACAGTTTTCGAGAAAATTTCCAATACGTCGGATAGATTGATTTTTCTATGCAGTAATTAAATGTACATACACATTGCATTAGTAAAGTTACGCAGATTTTAAACACACGTGCATCGATGTTGTCTATACCACAAGCGTTTGTTTTCCGTTTACTTAGTGATTGCAGTGTGTCGACTTCCGACACAGCTTGAAAGACAGATGATGATCATTGCAGGAGCATACTCGAGCCGATTATTAGTATATCAGTCGATTATCGACACGATACGAAATACTGCATAGTTAACAAAATCGACCTGCATCCAATAAATGTTTAGGTATACCGTCATTACTTTGTTTCTCAGGGCTAATCGTAGTAAATTCCTTCTAAAAGTTTTTGCGATTTTCACTCACGGTTGACTTAATTCCGTGGTGTTTCATAGAAAATATAATGAGAAATGTTTTGTTTCTTTATATGGGCTTAGTGCTGCATTTCATGTTTTGATCATGAGTTGTATGTTATAAGTCAGGCATGGTAACGGTGGGTTTGCCGTTGATACGCGCACAATACGAGCATGTTTATTGAAAATATGCGTTATGTTAATGTTTAAGAAACCTATTTTCAAATTCGTGGTATCATATCGCAGGTACAGTACTGTGTGTGTTAATAATTAAATGCGAATCGATCAGCTTCGAACATGCATAATATGTTGGCTACCGTATCCGAGCATAGATTATTCGCAAGTAAAAATTGAAAGTTTGTGAGCTAAAATAAAAAATAAATATGACAGGCAAATTCTGAAAAAGGAACTGCAATTAGAGTTGGAAAATATTTCCCTCGGAACGACTACCAAATTGGGAGAATCGATGCCCAATCGCTTGAAAGAAGTAATCAATAGGAAGAGATATCCTACCCATATTAAGAATCCTTTAATTTGATGAAAACATCCTATACGTTTACACATGAATGACGCATGAAGTTTGACTCTTCTATAGTTGTCTTTATTATTTCTTCTATTAATGCTAAGTCAATAAAGCTATAATTATTGAATGTGTATTGAAAAATTATGGTCAATGTTAACAAAGGAGTGCTGTACGAATACGGGTGAGCGTGATTGTACATGTAATAAACCTCTCTCAGTAAGCAAAAAGGGATCTTCGTAGTAACAGATTCCCGAGCTTGACAAGACACATATAGTAATATGTACTGTCATACATATGAAATCTTATCCTAGTTAGCCGACCTCCAATTTCGTACCTTGAATAGGATAGGCAACATATTATGCACAATCTGGTCGATTAGCATTTAATTATTAACGTACAATTTGTTTCAAAATTGATGTCATACCAGTGGGAGTGGCCTATATGGCGAATGGTCTCTTATTTACGGATTTATGGATGCACTTAAATCAGTTCCTCTTTAAGTGAAATATACGGATATTTCTATGTATTTCAATTGTTATTGTATACATGGAAATAAGCAATGGATATGTTCTTATGAATTAAGAAGTGTATCTGAGCCTATTTTGGTCTATGATTTATAAGTTAGCTGTCACCAGCGCTATATTTACATCTCTTCTTGGCATTTCACATTGTCCACCTATCGGGTATGAGGTTCCATCTGTTGGTAGGAAGCCCGATCCCTGTAGAAAGATTCCTATTTTTAGCCGAATATCTAAGGGGTGTAAAAATAATAAAATTAATATAAGTCCAGCCAACAACAATCGTGAGGAAGACTTATATTAACTAATTTTATCCGTCGTTCTTTTTCTCGTTAATTAATGTCAGAGATTTCTACAGCAAGTTCCGGTGCATACGTTAGTCGTATAAAAGTTATCTCTGTCAATTAAAAGTCTTTCGGCCCGTTTCAAAATTTTCAGTATAATTTAACGTTGTAGTGTTGCATGTGGTTAAGAGTGTCATCAAAGAACACAGAATCCCAGCATCAGTTGGATCCCTGCATCATACTACAGCAAAAAAGAAAATCGTTCGTTTCGGCTATCTATTTCGATAATAGCATACTTTAAATGGTTAAAAAATTATCATGGGTGACAATGGTATAAAACAATTGCCAACGTAATCTAACAATGGTTAAAAACAACACCAATTTTATTTGTGATTTTATGTTTAGCTGTCGTCCAGGCACATTGTACTTAATATTCTTCCAAGTTTAATAGTGTTGTTGAGATATTTAAATTTAAAAATTCAAAAGTGTGGTGAATAGTATAATTTTGAAAAAGTGGTGTTCGAAGAAGGACATAAACCTTGTGTTTATGTAATGAACAGTTACAAGATTTAAGGTTAGTAGTTAATTTCATTTCTACGTCTTAACACGTCTCATCTAACAATTTTTCATTTGACGAAAGTGTGTCTAGGGACATTCCCAGATTCACGACACGCAATTTCTGTAAACTTAAGACCTCCGTAAAATTTCAAACATTTTTAAAATTTCTTCCCGTTAAAACATTACAGTATATTAGAAAGTGTAGAGTTTATGTCTCACGCAAAGCATCCAACTTACCTAAGGCAGGTTCAATGGGTTCATACAAAAAAAATAAATTTCCCTTTTCAACTTAAGATGAAGAAAAAATGTCCAAAGCCAAGGCAAAAATTATATTGACAATAGATATGTTGTACGTACACATTAATATGGTTAAAACTACCAAGAAGCTGTGGAATAAATCTGACAAAAAGAATTAGTTTGTTGAGAGCTTTCATAAGTTTACGATTGGAAAATTTCAGTTCAATGAGCTCTTATGTTAACCAACTGGCTGAGAGCATGTGTAATCTGGAAGTCACAGTATTACTACAGTATACTAAGGAAGGGACGTCAGACGTGTTCTGTAGCCGGTAGTTAGGTCGGTATACGCCCTCAAACGAACCAAAGTTTCGGATCTTCAATAAATCGGCTGAGCGAGTTTGGGTTAAGTTACAACCTCCACAAGAAAACTTGGATTACAGTTCTTCCGTACAACAGAGTTGGGCCTACTGGCGAAGATTGCAGTACACTAAGCCGTAAAAAAAACTACGTCGCTCAAAACGATGTTCGGAAGTCAAAGAAAACTCATAGAGTACACTAAACACTTCCTATGGGTATTAAAGCCGCAAAATTAGCGGAAGGCCTTCCTCGAGGCAATTTTAAATTTAGTACACCAGAGAAAACTTCGGGACACATCCAACTCGTCAGATTACTTAACGGAAAAAAAAGCCTCAAAATTGTTAATTCTCACGTTCTATAATATATTAGTTTTTGCGATGAAACATCACACAAACGGACCAATCGGAGAAACTATCATAAAATACCTTAAATAGGTCAGGTTGCGTCCTCTATTGCGGAAAATGGAAAATAGACCACGAAAAATTATTTCTTTAAGAAATTTAAATAAGTAAAGAGAAAGGTGTCAAAGACACTTGTGTAAAATCTTCCCGAAAATTATCGAAGCAGTACATGAAATAAAAATACTGCAAAAACCGATCAAACAGAACTTTAATAACGATAATTCCCACGGTGCGAAATGGGTTGCCTATCTATAAAACAAGTTGGAAATACCTTGGAGGGGGAAAGTTCGCAAGATTATCAAAATACAGGTGGTTGCAAAAGTTGCACGTAACAGCGTCGTCACTAAACCAAGTGGTTAGATCCAAACAAACGTCTTAACTGTAATATAATACATAGAAGCAAATCTAATGTTATTTTTTTATCAATTAAAAAATAGAAGGTAAGTACATCAAATCTAACCTTGCTTTTTTACATCCTAATATTTTAGAGTTTCACTGCCGAGGGTACCCCTCAGCTCCGTCTGGCTCAGTGTCATGCAGGCGCGTTTGCTTACATTGTAATATACAAGCGTGATTTTAAATCGTAATCGTACATTTTTTATATACATGGTGTGATTTTGACTTGTAACCGTAAATTCCAATATACAGGGTGTGATCCTAATTTACAACTGTGAATTGATTATTTATTAAAATCTTACTCCGGATACGAAAGTTTACGATTTAGAAAGAGTCACACCCCATATATTAATATTTACGATTATGAATTAAAATCACACCCACTCACAACAACAACAAGCCTTTTGATTTCCTCAGTTCGACAATAATAAGTCATTGTTTGCAGTACCTATTAAAGGTACCGTGTCGTACGTTTGGAGCGGTTCATTTTCATTTGATATGTGTTCGTAAAGAAAAACGATATGCAATGGTACACCAATTTTTGTCAACGTTCCATAGTAGATTTATTACTACGGAATCATGGACCACAGGACTATAAGTCCGTAACTATCGATAATCGACTATTCGATAGTGCCCAGCACTAATTTTGATTTTTTATTAACGTACTACATAGTAAAAAAAAGTGTAAAAATTAATATAACAAAATTACTGACTATGATGAAATGGTTTTTCCCTGTTACAATTCCTTCATATTTTGGGAAATATTTGAGAGACGAACTCTTAAATCAGATTCCACATTTAGTCGCTTTATTTGTCTATTTTTAATTATGCCATTCTGATGGCAAACTCCCTACCCTATGTACAGGCGCAGCGAAACCCTAGAAATCCGCGGACCACAGTTTAGAAATATTACTGGTCATTTCGAATAGCTGGTGTTTTATTACCTACAAGTAAAAGTGAGTATGGAGAAAAAAGGGCAGAGAAGGGGGTCGCCAATAAAATTTTTATCAAAGTGGGGTCCCGCTTTAAAAGAATTTGGTAATCTTTGGTTTAGAGCATAGGATTTTATAAATGAAAACATATAGCGACATATTACTTTATATGACAATTTAAACTGTAAATATTTAAAATTACCAAATATTAAATATTAATGCTTTCTGCAATTGACTTTTTATTACCAAATGCATTCTAATCGGCATTAAACGCTACTACTTTGCTAACTCAACCTATATTTATTGATGGTAAAGTTGTCAATGGCGCTACGATACACTATGGGGCCTATCGCCGAAATCGTCTCAAAAATACTAAAATTGAAAATTGAAACAATATTATACGGACATATATTTTATAGTAATAAATTAACTGGGCTTTTATATCCCGATTTGCATTTTTTGTTTATGTCGGAAGTTACAGGCTTGCAAAGTGAAAGGCTCCCTAACATAGAAACACAAATTTTTCAGAAGTCTATTTTAAGTAGACGAATTTACTACTAATATGTCATTGAAATACAAACTTTAATACACTACTAGCAAGGTAATTTAATGAGCTTTAGAAAGCGACTATCATTTTCAACAATAAATGAAAGCATATTTGGGAAGAAAATTCTAAATGTTTGATTAAGGTTTTAACAATTAGCAGGGCTCTTCTAAGCGGATTTTTTTGTTGCGCATGTTTGCGCCATTTTACACAAACAATTAATATCATTTACGTGCGCACCCTCAACATCTGCGTTTTGCCGATTTGCGGCTGTTTTTCGCAATTCGTGCTTGTCATGTGGGCTTCTTTAAAAATAGTATATTTAGTTTGCTAATTTATATTATCACAAATATAATGCGAAATAATATACATAATATATTTACATATATATATATATATATATATATATATATATATATATATGTGTGTGTAAACATATGATAACTACAATCGAGAAGCCATATGTTTTTGTTTTTATAAGGTACTGTTTATGCCTAAAACTGTTGCAAAAAATGTGAAAGAAACATCAATAAAATAGCAACTCTTCCTTACGATGATAGACGGTAAAGTACTACAAGTATTAACAAACACACCATTAAGCTCGACATGTCCAGTGTGTCTTGCTAAGCCAACAGAGATGAATGATCTTGAGCATGTTAAAAATAAAATTGAACGCGGAGACACGTTCAAGTTTAACTACAGAGAAGTACAAACAGCAAAAACAAACCAAGAAACAACAGGTCCAGGAAAGACTTCGTAATGAACTCGGTTTAATTATAGATAAACCACGACAGGGTAGCGGAAATAGTAATGATGGTAATACTGCAATAAGGCTTTTCGCAAGCGCTGGTTGCACATCTGCAATTACTGGAGTTTGATGAAGAGTTGATACACAGATTCCATATTATCTTGCAAACTCTGGCGTGCAGTAAGAAGATCAATCCAGAAAAATTTGGAGAATTTGCTTTTATATGCCTTAAACTGTACACTATTTCATGGTGCGAATATTATACCTTACAATTCAATTTTGCAAATTGGGCAGTTGCCCAATTCTGAGGATGCCCAAGGAGCTCCAAACAAGAACTATCGGCAATACAGATTGCATCGTGGTAGAAAGTGTTCAAGATTTGCAACGAATGAAGACGTTTTCCATATATAATTTTACACTTCAGACCCGAACATATCAATCTTAAACATTTCTTCAAGGAAAAAGGTAATGAAACTTGATGAGGCAGCTACACAATTACCGGCAGAATAATTTGTTTAAATGTTAACTATAAAATTCCAAGAATATAGAAACTTTAATATTATTTAATATCAAACTTCGAAGTTTATTCCATGTTATTGAATTTACGATCCTAGATATTATATACTTGGTACACATATTTACTTCTTTAACAGGAATATTTCTAAAAAATAAATAGAATATGAATTTTTAAGTGCATGAAGTGTCCATAATGATTTACAATGAAAATTTTTAATAATTTTATTTCAAAACGTACTTTTAGCTTTTTTATACTAATAACTGAATTTAGATTTGGGTATTGTAATAATAATAATAATAGTAATAATGGTGTATAGTATGAGATAAGTACTAATGTAACAAGTTAACTATTTGTTTTGTCGTTTTGCCAGCGAATAAATAAAAACGCAAATAAAAATTTCTTAGTTTTCTTATGTAACCATGTACGTTAAAGTTTTTTATACATGTATATCAAATTACAATAACTCGCATAAATAGGGTTGTAGATTTTTGAAACGGTTTTCTCGATCGGCGCCATAGTGCGATAATTTAGATGACTCACTGTAATATATGTGGAATTTAGGTTCGGTTAGGTTCTTTCGATACCGCTCGATTATGGTCGGTATCAGCTCGAAACATGTTCATATAAGACCAGTGGTCGTGAAAGCCTATACTAAATTCTACATAGGATGCGACATAACGATCGTCGGTTAGAATTAAATAGAAAACTGCTTAAGAAATCAATTTGAAAATTTGTAGAGGAATGTTTTAATACTTGCCCGTTCTATTTAAGATATATAAAATATGCAAGCTTGTGTCATTTTCTGTTATTGAGAAGCAGGTCTAAGGCTTCATAGTTTAGATCCTATACCTTGTTTTAATTATTTCACTAGATGTTTTTGAGACTGGCCAAAAAAGCTGTTTAGGCTTCCTTTGATGTAATATTCTTAACGATGGGTTGGTATTTGAATTATTGTTTGGGCTATTTCCATCATTAGTTGGATTGGTATAATCCGAAGATTCAGCAGCGTATTTAATGCAGTCATCAGGGTAGTACCTAGAAGACCTATTCCTTTCCAAATTCATTGTTTCGGTATTTGAGCATATTTCTATCGGGTACCCAACACTAATCACAATAAAATACAAAACTATAATATTTTATTTATTATGGGGGGTCGTAAAAAATATTCGAATTTTAAAAATAAAGGTTTATCTTAATACTTTATGGGTAGGCTATTTTAAAATGAACAACATGAAAGACTGTAAAATGAGCACATTGCCTATCAAACAGTGAGAAATTGAAACAAACATGATTAATTAATTGCACTAAAATCGAAGAAAGTGCAGAAATAACAACGATTAACAAAGCAGGTAGAAATGAGAGAAAATAATATTGAGAATAAAGAATAAAAGCATGCATATAAATAAGAATAATTTTCGGTTTTAGAACTGAGAGATTCCTCAGTTTGGCAATTATGGTAGAGGTAAAATGTATATACATCGTCTGGGCAGTAACCAATCATACACGAATAAATACAATTGAGTAGCAGAAACACATCAGAAAATGCCTAGAAACAATAACCAAAAAGTAACGCTAAGATAGCTTAGCTTCCTCATGGTATTGATGGAATAATTCACGGCAAACGCAATGAAAGGAGAGAGCGTGGTTTCGAGAGTACTTTTCATATCTCCACCTTCTATCGCTGTTGCCTCACAGTTAATACCACAACTTTCAAAACGACAAACTCGACATTTCTTGGCGCCCTCTAGTGCCAAAGAAACGCATGCCTGCCGTTCAGGAAGCAGCGACATAAACCGGGTACTGTTCCCCAAACCATCCCTCGAGCAGTTCACATGACTGCCAAACACGAGATGGCAACGCTGGTAGCGCTTTGGGAAACCGCATATGTGAATATTCCGACAGGCTTACCATGATGTATATAAACAGAACACATCAGAAAATGCCTAGAAACAATAACCAAAAAATAATGCTAAGATAGCTTAGCTTCCTCGTGGTATTGATGAAATAATTCACGGCAAACACATTCATCGTAACCGAAACAAATTCTTTCAATTTTGGCTCTTTTTCTAGGTCAACTTCGCAAAACAACAGACATAAATTACCAAAACTTTCATTGTTGCATATATTGATATTTCCTAAATTAAAGTGTAACACTTCCGGTGATATCGCAAATGCAATTGAACTGCCAATAGCGCCGTAAATTAACTCTCCAAAAATATAAATCGACCCATTTTCTCTAGTAATGCTAGCTTTCGTCGTTCAAAAATTAGTGTAGAGGGGAAGACTTTAAGACCTCACTAGTAGCTAGAAATATGTGTCCTTTATTTATGATTTTATATTTTATAATCTACTGAATCTACTCTCTGATTGATTTCTTCTTCGTGCTTAAATACTTTGAACCGATATTTTATTTTACCGTAAAGATCTGATGGCTTAGTCTAGCTCTTGATTTTCTTTCTGAAAATCTGATTTGGTGTTCGAATATATTTTGCATATTCTATTCCCAACTGTTTGCTCTATGTTTTGTAAATTACTTTTTTTACATATATTTTGTGAGCACTTTATATGTTTTGTGAATAGCTTTGTAGAGCACCACACTGCCTTTTAATATTTCGTTTTGTACTAGTGTGTAGTTATTTAAATAATTTCACCGTTCTATTGACTCTGGTTCAGTGGAAATATCGGCACGAGATGCAATATATCATCTCTAGTAGATGTCCTTTCATGTAGAACCTTGCTAGTGAAGTAGTTCTTTGTACCTTCTTCTTTGAGAATATTGTGAAATTTGAAAATAAGAACACATCAGTCTAATCTCATAGCAAGTGTTAAGAAATTAATTTCTTAACACTTTATCTGTGTATTTTGAAATATTGCCCAACATGCAACTTGCAGGCAGGAAGTAAATTATCGAAAGGAAGATGGCAAAGTGGTAAATACAAATGTATGTTTGTACTTTATTGTTATTTTTTTATTCATGAATTCCTGAGGAAAGAACTAAGTTTACAATAAATCAATTCAATAATTGCGGTACAATAAATCCCTAATTACATATATTGTATTGATTGTCTTATTTAAATTTAATAAATTTGTGCACAATTTAAAATCCATCCTACGATCCTGCTTAAATTTTAATAACGGTTATTTCTTGTTTTTGGCCTAATAAGCGATGTCTTAAATATTGCTTAATGGTTTAATTATGCATTTTTTAAAGCACATCAGAAATGCTGCTAATGAAGCTACTCATGGTGTTAGTAGAATCACTTATAGCAACAGCCATGTGAAGAGAGAGAATGGTAACCAACAGACATGTTTCTGCTTACTCGACGTCATCAACCTCCTTCTAGACAGCTCTCTTAGCACTACATCGCGCCAAGAGATGTCGTTCTTGAAGGAACGATATAGGTAGCGATACACTGATGACACCAGGTTGGTAGGAACATGTTCGTTAGCGTTGTCTCTCCTCAGCAGTAGCGTTTTCTTTGGTTAATTTTTAATTTGTACAAAATTGCAAAAAAAAATAAATAAATTGACGGCTAAAGCCATTTATTGGAGTGTTGTTTAACCTTCACTAGATGCTGGACATACGACCTTACTAGCCACAATACAACCCCAAAGAGAGAAGCAGATAATTTTAAGTAGTTTTAAGTGTTTTCAATGCAGTCAAAGCGATAAACAAGGTGATAAGCTACCGAGAATTTAATTCAAATGCACGCCGATAAGAATCATGTCCATCGTGGTTTTAGGTGTTTTCTTGTAGTGTTTATTTTTGATACTTTTACAAAGATAAGTTTAGCAGAAGGTACCTTACATTACTGATATGATTTTTGACTGGTCACTTTGTCCTAAAATACTACCTATGTAAACTAGGAAGAGTTGAAGATCAAATCTATCATGTTTGTCAAGAAAATACGACAGAACACATGCTGTGTAATGTATTGCCATCAGTAGCACACGGCATCAACGGTTTAGTAGGTGAACTCTCACGCCTGCTGTAAATTCAAGAAAGAAGATCCTAGACTAGTACTAAGATTCAATAAAAGCTTACAACTACTCTAACACACAGAAGACCACCATTACAAGATCTATTTAGGTTGCAATGACTAAGGCATGTCTGCCACTCCCCATCTATATTAAATAATAATAGTAAGCTAATAAGCATGAATACATAAAGTGCAAATGTAACTAAAAAAAATTAAAAAACTAACCGTTGAAGTTCTTACAGTATAGTCTACACGTTTACTGACGGTAATGAAACTCTTCAAGAAAGAGCTCAAATCATAACCAGGAGCAACTAATGAATGAGAAGGTATCACATGAAAAACAGCGATCCGGATGCAGAAACGTCCCTGATCAGGCATTGAAAAAACCAGGATTCATATGGTGCTGTGCCATAGAGGACCATAATAAAAAAAGGTCTTGTGTACTAATGTTCGTAAGCCTTTTGTTTTCAAGATATAGGATATTAGAAGCGTGAAAACATTTGTTAGAAAATTTATTTCTCTTCAATATCTCATAACAAAGAAAGTCACTACTTAATCGACATGAACTTTAAAAATAACAACATAACATAATAAAGAAAGCCAATGATTAAATTAAAAAAAATATATAATGTACTTCGCTCCAAAGAAGGTTCTTCATCTTGGATACATTTCTCCAACATTTGTGTTAATGATTGTCAACATCTTTGATGTGTGCCTGTGGATTATTACGGAATCTGTTAGCAGGCTCCATAATTGCTCTTCATTAGTTCTGCCGCATACACTTAATTTTTCGTAAACCTCCAAAATGAAAAATCGGAGAGATTAAGATCGGGACTACGAGCTGGTCACGACAAATCTACCTATTTCCAAATTGTTTTAGCAAAAATTCTCTTGTTCGAGAAATGTGCGCTGGCGCGGCGTCATGCATGTAGTACATTCTTTGAATAATGTTCAATTGAACATTTTCTAAAAAGTTATTCAGTTCGTTTTCCAAAAAGTTTCACCTGTCAATCGATTGGGCAATCAAAATGGATCAATTAATTAGTTGTCTATTATATCTGCCTACACATTTAATAAAACATTCGTACTGGTGATTCCGTATTATAGTTTGATGAGGGTTTTTATCTCTCCAATAGTGCATATTATGTAGGTGCAAAACACCATCGCGCCTAAAACCTTCTTCATCGGCGAACAAGATTAATGAAAATTGTCTTCCAGTCACGGGGAAAATAATCCTGTTCTAATAGGTGATGAATTGTTTAGAAGTAGAAGCTATTCTTTGAGGATTTGTCTACTTGATTCACGAATAACATTCCGTACAGCTGAACTTATTTTTCTGATGTTTATTCTGGGATTACTTTCTACTATTTAAAAAATAGCTTCTTCGTCAATAGTATGATAAATTTTGGTAACCCCACGATTAACTTTTGCTTTTGAACCAGCCATCTTCTCCCAAACGCCTATGCACGTCAATAAATGTCCTAACATTAAGAACATGTCTTAATGGATATCTTTCTCGATAGATACGTTAAGCTCCGGAGGAAGTTGATCGACCTTCGCCATTTTGAACCCAAGAAATAAATTCTCATTGCTGCTGCTTTTACATTTTCTTTCTTTATATTTATCTTTTGTACTACTTATTGTTACTTTGAAATACGTTTTTTAAGGAGAATTTTCGCTAGATAAATTTAATTTAGGCGATTCATTCAACCTTCTGGGAATAAACATTGTTATCAGATTAAACTATATTTATTATAGTGTGCGACTAATCTGGATTTGTATATCGGTTCCCACGATCAAGAAGACGGAAAGGCAAGTCAAGGTGGCTCCTGCCGTCGGAGGTAATTTGTTTTCGTATTGACCTGAACGACTATCTCCGACTAGGCATAGCGGCCACGAGTGTTTCCCTTTGAACAACGACCTCCAAAGGAGCACATAAGCAAAACTCTGAGCACACGGTAGGTAAGTACGGCCGTTGAATAAGAATAGACTTATCGCAACTCTCTTTCTCTTTTTCTCCCTTGTCTGTAGACAGGAAGGTGTAATGTCCCTGTATTCTTCAAAAGTACAGAGAAACATTTTTAAAAGCGTAGGCTTACTCATACTGTATGCGACTATCGCGTGATAGTTTTTCCAATGTATAGAGAATGACAATTGATTATGTATTACTAATGGTAACTTAATAACATTATTTTATGGTTATTGATAAGAACCAGCCCAGAAAATAAATCCTTTCCATATCCTAAAACGTCAAGTAATTGAATGTTACTTGTCCTTTTTTATTTTTATACTAAGTACTTTTTTACGTTTTTTTTTCAGATGAAACCTTTTAAGGATTCTGCGCAATGACATTTAATAATATAAGATTTTTCAGTCCACCGGCCTTTAAATATGTTTTAACATAACTGTCAGTTTTCCGGAGGCCGATGTTTTAACAACAAAGTTTGCCTAACATTGTGCTACTTTAACTAATAGATGTAATACTTATTAATAGTAACCTGAGGTACGCATAAAGTTAAACTCACCATATAAATCAAGATATAGTAATATTTTTTTATTTTAGGACCACCTTACACATGGAAAAACTTAATATGGTTTTAAACAAAATTAAAAGGCAAACGACCTTACTTAAAATAATGTTTCATAAAAGATGGGGTGCATCAAAGTTACGTTTGAAGGTAACACGCTAAGCAGTTATTCTAAAAGACCTTTCTATAAGGTATAATTTTTGCATTTATTTCCTTTCTTTGTATCTTTCTTCGTTCTCCAGTTATATTGAAAAAACCGAAAATTTCCAAAGAGTGTTTTCCTTCAAATTTCGGCAGATAAAGAATGGCCATGTGTATACTTCGGTTAGCTCTTCATTTTCACCAAGTTTCATTAAAATCTGAATTTGACATTGGCACTATGAACGAATCTATACAAAGAAAAGATATTTGGATATAAAAGATTTATATTTAAAAATAATGTCTAATTTATTAACATGTGATACAAAAACTATTCATGATAAAAAGAAATATTAATTTTTCTCTTTGAAGTAGTTCTCGCTGAAATAAATGCAAGATAATCAATAAATAACATAAATATTCATATTTTAACTATTACCATCCTGGAACATTGGCGGGATCGTCACAAGTAAATATTTCTTCATTATAAACTTTACCAGCAGAACACGATCCCTTTTGAGGCATTATACCATTTCTACAGATATAAAATTTTTGACAATCTTGTGGATGAGGATATGTTGGGTGAGGTAATTTTCTTCCATCCGGTCCAGCTACAGCTTCATCGGGGCATATAAAGCCGTCATCCAACGCATCTAACATTAAACAAGCTATCATTATTTATTTGTTACATAAGTTATGTAGGGAATCAATTAACCTTTTTTAGGTTTTTGACAATCCTTTCTGTTGGCATCTGTAACCCAAGCGCACGTACTAGCGAGATCGTTGTAAATTAATCCAGGCGGGCAAGAAAGCTCATGTGGGACACCATCGACACAGTTAAAGAACTTATCGCAAGCTAAAGGATCGGTATGACGATAGTAGCCGTTGGCCCTCGGACATCCTGGACTTGGCTTAGGTTCCTCTAAAGAACGTAAAATATTATGGTTTTGCAGAAAGCTATTTTGTTTTAAGCGATTCGTTTTTGTCTTTAGGCCTGGCATGCGTAAAAAACACAATCTCACTTAGACATTATGTAAAAAAGGGAAGGACAACATAATTTCCTGTTAAACTCAACTGAAGTTGTTTATAAATCAATTAAATTATGATAAAATTCATAGTAACTGATGTCAATACTCTTCAATGGAGTTACTATGCAGGGTTGTATTTACTTTAGTCTACCTATGAGGTGCCATCATTTGACGGATCTGTCTTTATTAACATCCAAATAATAATTTGGCAAATGGTGATTCCAAGGTTACTGCGCGACCTTGCCCTAAGTGGCTATTTCTTATTTTCAAAATTAAAATCATCATTCAAAAATAAAAAAAGAGGGAGAAAATTTAACACCGATGAAGTGATCCGCGAGACAGTTTTAGAGCATTTTGAAGGCAAACAACCATCGCATTATTATAATTCTATAGAAACGTTAGTTAAACGACCTAAAAAGTGTTTTGAAACAGCAGAAGAATACATTGAAAAGTAATAAAGAGATTTTTCTTCTACATGCCTAATTATTGAAACTCATTTGCTTTATAGAACAAAGAACAGCTATTAAAACTCGAATAAAAAAGTTAATGAGTAGTCGGGCAGTGTCTAGATATTATCATACGTATACGTGTTTCAGTTACTATACCAAAGCTATATTTTAATTTTCTAGTCTCTTTTTTATACATTTAAATAATTCGCCACATTTATGTCAAAGTATTAACAACACCAAAAAGTAAGAAAAGAAAAATATTAAATCATCGTATGAACTCAATAACTTCACCACTCCTTAGACATAACTTACTTAGGTAACGTAGGTGTGTCATTTATTCATTGTATACAGGAGAGAACGAAGTTTACAGCTTCATTCCATTGACTGACCATATGATTGACTATGTCGAAACATTTGTATAATACTTACGCAAAATTGTTCTATCACCGCAATCTATATTGGCGGGTATATCACACCGTTCCTTATTAGGGTCACTATCATCGAATACTAATCCATCTGGACATAACCTCTGTTCGTAGTTACCCTTAGAGCAAATGTAATATAGATCACATTCCTCGAGATCTGGGAAGAAACCAGTTCGTTCCGGGCATGTAAATGTTTGCGCCTGAGTGTCTGAAATTACGTAACTTATCAAAATTCCTGGAAATACGTATCACATAATCAAGAAATTACACACTATACTCTTTTATTTTGTGTATTCAGTTGGAAATTACTATATAAAGCATTTAACTTATGACGTATAATCCGATTCATAAAGAAATTTAAATAAATCTTTATCAATCATTTCAAAATAAGAGCAACAGAATTTAATAAAAAATAATTTCTTGGCGAAGAATTTTTAAAATTCTGGCGGAATATCTATCAATTTATAAAATGTGTAGCGTGACACGTAAGTGATTAAGTAGTGAATGGAATAGAACACAAAGGATTTCTTTTTCTCTTGTCTTTTTAATCGTTCTTTTGAAAACACATTTATTTAAAAAGCTGCAAATATTATATAAACTTCGCCTTATTTCCTTTTGATACTCATAATTTGGACCAATTAATAATTTATACTGCGCACTTGATCTTGTGAAATGTATGTCTTTTGTCAGTATGTATGCCATATGAGCACATATACACTGTGGAGGGAGAGTAACGGATAAATTCATTCTCTTTGTTAAAATTATTGTTTTTTTTAATCTCGAAGGAGTATAGCGATTTAGCAATTATGACATCATTTGTTTTTAAAGTTATGACGTCATCAAATGTTTTCTTAAATGACAACTTACATTTTTTAATTATTAATTTCAGTAGTACTTTTTATTCCATTTTCAACGCTATAGTTATATCAATATGTTACACTTGAAAAAAATTGAGAAAAGAGTGTCAAAGTTCGAATATTAGAATAAAAAGAAATTAAATTTATTACCCAGGAAAAAACCTTAACAATAAATGACTTCTAATTACAAAAATAAGCACAGAAATAACAGTTTTCATTTCAGTATACTAGATATTAAAAATGAGGACCCTGTACCATTTGACAATACTCAAGGCGATTATAAAAAAATGTGTTGTCGAAATGACCTAATATGGGTGTATAAATCACGCAGAAGCTGGTTTTGTCTTCATAAATTTAAATTAAGGTCATTCATATGCTTACTCTGCTAGAAAACTATTCCTTTCATTGAAGAAATTTTAGAATATTGTTTGGAACTCAAAAACTTCCCTTGGAATTTTCCCTCAGCTAAGCTAGAGTACTGCAGTATAATATGGTAAGTCATTTTCCCACATCTCAGTAAACTCGCGGCTCAGAGGATAAGTGCATATGAGCTGATATAATTTACAGCTGACATGACTTACTTTTTCCTGTACAAAGGTTGTTAAAGTATGATGCGATGCACGATTAATGGTTTTGAACTACCATCGACAGCTTTATTTTTCTTAAGGTTGTGTTTGGCACCGTAAGTTTTTCCAATGAAGATTGTTTTTTTTTAACAGTATTTTCAACTACTTTACAAATATTTTCTGTGAATATAATGAACAAGAATCAAGAAACTCTTCATACACTTCATAATGTTTATCTATCGCTCGCATGAAAAGTAACACCTGAGCAGTATTTGAAACATCTACTGACTCATCCAGGGCCAAAGAGGACTATTCTGTGTCGATTTTTGTCAAACAATTGAGTTAATATATTTTCTGCAATATCGTCTACTTTTCGAGTCACAGTGCTGACAAACTGATAGGTTTGAATAGATTAGCTTTTCCTGGACACATTTCTTCTGCTGTTACAATAATCCAATCCTTGGTTAATTCGCCGTGAGTAAGGTTTCCCATGTTGGGCTATTAAATGAGCCACGCAGAAACTAGCGTGAGTTGTTGCTCGTGCAACAATCCCTAAGATTTCATTCGCGCTTTAAAGAATTATATTTTTCTGACCGTAGTCTTTCTGTAAATTTAGGGTAATGTCTTGTCTCATAACGACGTTTTGTTCTGCATTCCTTAAGGATTTATATTGTTTAAATGCAAATTATATACACTGCCTTATTACTTGACTCAATGACGAAATATTGATATCCCTATTGCTCTCTAAATGTTCTGGATTCACTTTACCTTCCGTTTCTTGTTCATATTTATACAAATACATGCAAAAGGCACGTAACTTCAAATAAAAATAATGCTAATTAATACTAGATTGGCCGCAATGAAAAATACACCACCAAAAATTAATGTTTATTAGTATCAAAAATGCTTGTACTACTTATATACATGTAAATGAAAGACAATTCAACGCAAGAAATGAAGTCTATCACGCCTTTGCTCGGGTGTTCACGGAAATCGCAATAAAAGGCGGTAGCTACGGAATACCATACGCACTATTCGTCAGTAAACTGTCTGTAATGATGTTTTACGACCGGTAGTGTTCCACTATTGCTGCGATAAAAATGCTATCGACTGAAACCGATGTTACACAACCAAGCACTTCAAAAAGATCTTCTCGGAGTGAGGTCCTTCTGGGTGCGCCTGAGCCTCCTCTACGTGCTTTACCTTGATTTGCAATCCACAGGTTCCAGCACCGTAATACAGTCGAATGATTACGATTAAGTCTATGTGTAATTTCCCAGAAACTAGAACACCGCCTTCATGTAGCTCAATAATCCGTTCGAAGCAGATTAATTGTTTATAATGTGCACGTTCTCGTCTGCGAGGCATCACTCACGATTGCTTGAAACATACTGCATGGATTTTACTAATTTTTGTACAACAACAGGTGTTCCTGTAAAGACATGTGCGGAACATCTAACTCTTGCAAATGCTGAAAAACAAACTTGACCAATACTGTATATACAATTGTTTAAGTTGACCCTCAGAAATAAAATTTACGAAATTTTAACGAAGTACTCCAACCAAATTTAAGGGTAGTGCATTTTTAATTGCAGCCAGAGTATTATAAGCTGGGTTTTGAATAAATGCTCTGGTTTTATGATCAAGATTTACATGCAATACACCATGAAACATCTGTATTTTCACTGAAATATAGTCGCAAAACACTAGAACTACTATACTTTGCTTTTCAGATCGCATTTACCGCTCCGAATTTAAAATTTCTAACTATCCGTATTTATACCACGCATCCTCGCCTTTATGTTTGACGTTTGCCATGCGTTTTTTAAGGTAGGGTGGGCGACACAGTCATAGGTCTTGTACGTACTACTATAGGAATTTCAATGTTCACTATTGTCTTGTTAAAAAAAATCTCCCGTTCTCCTTACCCCTTAGGTTTTGTCGCATAAAAATTGCCTAATTGTAAACAATTCAAGATCAAGTAATGTATTCCTCGAAAATATATTTTGATGTAAGCAGGGTCAACTCTGATGGTACATTGTGTGACATTGCAATGACGTTTTGGTTTAAAAATATACATGATGATACGCGATGTTTATAAACGGTTTTAGCCATTTTGACCAGTTTTGCTCATTAAAAAGAATGTCATGTACGACACCTGAAAGATACCTAATTTAAATAACCATTGGAAATAATTGTATAACACTGTAGACTGGTTTATCCTGAGTAACTTTCTCTTAAAATATTTTTGAATAAGTCAACTATAATTCCCAGGTACTTAGCGCACCCTCTCATTAACCATATTTACACAGTAACGCCGATAAGTAATGATAGCAAGGACTCTGGCGTAGTATGGTAAACAATACATAAGTATCTACAAACTCCGCACGACACAAGTTTAGTTTAATTAATTAATCCGGGACGGACGTTTAGAGGATACGACCGAACTTGGTCACCGGTTGCGTTGTTTACTAACGCCGATAAAACTATAATATAATATAGGTGTTAAACACGTAAAAAGCTTTTCTTAAAAATTCGGCAATCGAAGCGATAATTGCATTGTGTCTGCCACTAAATACACCTTTTATGAAGAATTGATTGAAGGTCGACGGGTTTGGTGCATCATTCTGTGCACGCATAAGAGACCCAGAACAGTAAAAACCGATTAGGACGCAGAACAACAATACTTTTCTTTCTTTAAGTATACATATATCAACTAGTTTTTTGTTGTATCATACGTTCAAATCTAAATGTGAAATGTATACAGGTAACGACAACTAATATCACTTGGTCGAAATTGGCACAAATTTAGCATTTGAACGCCTTTTATAGCTTACTTCTATTTATAAGTATATAAGATTGTGAAAGTTTTTGTTTTGTAGGAAAAAAAAGGATTTTCTCCGCTTATAAAACTGCATGTGAACTGCACGATATCACAATAAAGGGAATTGAAGGAGTAAAGAAAACTGCTAAAATATGTAGAGTATTCCACTAAAAAACATGTTACAGTGAAAATGTATTCATACACCAGATACGAGAAATATAATACCTTTTAATATAATTTATTTATATTTATATTTATACCTTTCATTATCTAGGGATAGCCAGATTTTCTTAATAAGTATAACAATATAATGTTGTGATATTATTTATCTGGGTTGGGAAGTGTTACAAGTTAATATATTAAGTTTCTTAGTTATGTTAAATTGCGAAGTGGAGCCGTGTTGATGACCTCTTCCCTCGAATTTTCCCCAGATTGGGTTTTCATCCTTGTTTTTATTTATTAAGACACAAGTAAGATAGATTTTCGTAAAAAAAAGTTCATTAAACAACTTTTGCTACGTGAAATCAAAATTACTAACGTAAATCAAAATTAAATTTCTCTAACTTTTCAAATTAAGACAAGCACACTGTTGTTCGTATGTAACAATAAAAATTAGTATCATCCGTCCCTATGGACGCATCGCAAGGCATTTCAAATGGTTGTTATTAGATTAAGGTGTCATTTGACTTAATCGATTTAATAATCTATGATGACCATCCCTTTTTCGACAACTTTTTCCTCAAGAAAAAGTTTAAATTTAAATATTTTATAATCCCATTAAATTCATAATCCGTTCAAATTAACATTCAGTAATATCATTTGAACCTTTTGTCAAATCAATTTCAAGATTGGGAAGGATTTCTGAATTTTGATTTAAAGAGTAGGACATCATAGATACTGAAAATTAAGTAATTTGGCCAAAGTAAAACATAAACTAAATTTTTTTAGAAGCAATTTTTAAATTTAGTATTCGATTCAAAAAATTCGGGTAGGTATTATACGAGGTTTTTGTATTTATTTAATTTAAAGTACATTTTCTAAATTTGCAAGGGGAATACAATTTACTAAAAATATTTGATCTAAAATAAAGAATATTGACTCCCACACACTAAATTTGTTGAATGTATCTCCTAATTACTTTTCCCTACATGGTTTAATTCATTTTAAAAGAGAGCCTAATCACAGTATATTAAAAAGCACATACCAAATATTAGAAGGTAACATATTTATAATAAAACATTAATATGGTGATAAAACTTAGTGAGCATTTTATTAAAATTTTATGGTTCAATATTTAAATGTCCCGCATACACAATAAACGTTCCTTATGAGGTTATGTAGGTGCGTTTACATAATATTTTTAAGGTGAAGATGTCTATAAAATTTAAGTTTCAGATTGTACCTTTTGTGTTTGATAATTTTGTAAAGGTTATTCGTACAATTTTCTGTTGTTTATTAATGCCACAGAATTAATGAAGTCCTTTAGATTGTTTTTTTGCTATATATCTTTCTATCGCGAGGAAATATTTCTAAAATATATCTTACATCAAATATTATCTCAAAAACATATTATTTAGACAGTTAAGTACGTGATAGTAAATAATGTTTTAATTTAAAAACAAATTCTGATATTTTGAATTTTTGATGTATTTTAAAACGTGCATTTCCAATTATGTAATTTTAAAATATTGTTACATAACTATAATACACTATTGTCGCTCTATATCAACTAGAACTTAATTAGATTTTTTTTATAACTTACCTACATTAATAGTAGCAGAAAATAAGAGAAAAACAAACCACAGCATTTTTAAATTCACCATCTAACAAATACAAGAGAAGAAACGAATGTGTTTACGCGACAAAAGTTGAAAATATTTTCGCGAAACCAGTGCGCCAGACGGGGAAACGTGAATTTAAAACTCGACTCGAGGAAAGTCGCATAGAAGCACTTTTACCCTTGGGTCTAAATCTTATATTGCCGAGCAGCTGTGTTTTGAATGGATTCGCTCTGTTATGCTTCTTCGCTCATTAAACTAGTGCCGGCTACTTACTAAGGCAAATATCTATTCGACGCACGTTGTCATTCCTCTCTTAATATTCTTTCTACAACATCGACTAAATTTCTTTCTAAACCAAGTAAAATGGTAATATATTGAACAACGTTTTAAGCGAATAACATGTGCTGAATAAATAATTTAGATGACTACGAATTCATAATTAAAATAAGAAAGTATTAACTAAATAACCATGGGCTAAATAAGAAATAATATTCTATTGTCGATATTTTTTACAGCGATGTGATCTCCCTAGCTCTTTTTCAGAAAAAATAATATAATTCGGTATTTAAGCGACAGAATGCTTATAGGGTTTAGTTGGTTGGAAAGTAGTTATTTATATCACAAAAGACTTAAGTACATTTTTGCGGTCGAGTGTGTTGTTTACAGACCGAGTCGAAGCCGAGATCTGCAATATACGGGAAAGCACTTTGTTATATATTTCCTACTACCAGCCTAAAATTTTGAAAAATAATCAGCATTCTACGAAAGTTGACGTCTATTAGTGTCTAAATATATAATTACATTACTATTTTCCGTTTTTAGGGACGTAAAAATTATTTATGTATGGTAGAAGTAGGATAATACCAGGTATGAGAAATATCATATTCTTTAATATTATTTGTTATACCTTTCATTATTTACGTATTGTCAGACTTTTTAATGAGGTACCACAATATATATTAAAAAGCACGTACCAGATATGAAAACGTAACATAATTGTAATAAAGTCATTAACTCATTTTTTTAAATCTAGATTTTATCTATTTTTTCTGTGAATGTGAATGACGAGGCGCTACTCAGAGTCGTACATTCACAGAGGTTCGATAATGATGTACTATTCCACATGTATCGTTCAAAACTTTATCTACAATCATTAAAAATTTCATAAGTACATACTATTGAAAATGTTTATTCAGATTCTAAAAGGTAATTGTTTAGGTTACCAAGCGTAAAAGTTAGAAATTTATCAAAAGTTTAGATATATGTCTAACTTTGAAATTCCATCAGAAACAAAAACCAAGGTATAATAATAATAGTGATAATAGTCTTTATTGTACAAGTTACACAAAATAAGATATATACAAAAAGTTAGAAAAAGAAAATACTAAAAAGTGAAACGTTGTAGAATCTCAGGGCGAGGATATATATATATATATATATACAGCATATATACAGGAACAGCATAAATCTCTATTCGCGCCTAAATCCACCACAATTCAGTCGTTTCAATTCTCGTGCTAAACCTACTCTATATACATTTACTGTATATAGAGTAGGTGAAAGATCTTTCAAAAAGCGACAGCCTATGCGGCGGTGGAAAAATCAGCCCTTTGGTCATATTAGACATTATTGGTCATAGCTTGTGACAATGAATCTGTGGCACGCATTTTGTACTTTGCCCAGGAATCCAGGTAGGAATGATACACCTCGCAGTACATTAAGTAAAATTAGAGAGAATGAGCGCATCACACAAAGTTTTCTCTACGTTTTTATTTAAAATTGCTCTGTAAGGGTATCATTTTTTTCAAATTTGCATAAAACGAACGTGTATAAATATTAATTTGACGAAAAGAATTATCAGTACGCAATCCCAAACTCCTAACTTTGGTGACAACCGGCACGCTGATATTGTTAATTTTAAAATCAAGAATCTCACCCAAAACCCTGCAAGCCTCCCTATTACTAAGAACCAACACCTGAAAGATTTAGATGTAGCAAAGAAGAAGAAATACCAGCTAGTCCTAGTTAAACTTCGTCCCTTTCGACCGAGACCTATCGGAAAGAAACTCTGTCAACAGATTCATAGAGGAGAGGCCTAGCCTGATACTTAACAATATTTTAAGCAACCTGTGATGATTAACGGTATTGAAATCTTTTGAGTAGTCCAACACGGTAACCAATTCCTGATCAAACGCAGTCAAAACATCATCCGTCACACCAAGTGCGGTATTACTACTAGCTATAGCCAGTCCGTAATCCCGATTGAACTTCTTGGCACAACGCCGTACCAGCACGTAACACTCATCGGCCTCAGGTCTTCAAACTCTTGAACTGCGTTCGTTTTAAGTAATTGTATAGCGATAGCCTTCTTCCAATAATTGGGAAAAACGCCACTCAGTATGCACGAATTAACAATATGTGTTACATATGATATCATATATTGAAACAAAGACGGATCATAGGTATATCGATTCCGTCACTCCCAACAGCCGAAGATTTAATACTTTTTAAAATGTTTTTAATTTCAGCAGTGTCAATCAAGGAAAAATGAAACGCACCATCACAGAAAGTAAACGAATAAGGAGATGGCGAGTTATTCAAAAAGTTCGATGTAACAGGATCGGACCTAGGTATAAAGTTTTAATTTTGTCCGAGTCCGCCAGGAGCGAGGGAATATTCTTTTCTGGTTTTTGTAAACCTAGGTGGCTCAAGTTCTTTCATAGATCTTTCTTGTCCCTAGATCGAGATATATGATCAAAATAAGTTCTCTTTTTGAGTTTGAAAGTGTGATTTGTTAAGTCTTTTATACAATAATTCCAGTCGCTTTTGTTTCGTTCTTCAAAATCTATGTTTAGCTTTGTCACGCAAATTGATTAGAAGCTTCAAATTATCAGTGAGCCATGGAATGCAATGGAATGAACCAATGGAGCATGTTAACAATTGTTAACAAATTCAAAATATAAAAATCTTATCGTCTACGTCGCTCAAGTGAAGAATATAATTCAAATCAATTTGCAATAAGTTAAATTCGAAATTTGCTATTGACATGTTTTTAAAATCACAATATGTACGAAAAGCGGATGCATTCGATTGCGATGGCACAAAACACAAAATCATGGTCAGAGATACGAGAGTTGATAACGCTACTGTTAAGAATCTCCGCATTCTTCGAGACCAGAATATAGTCAACAAGAGATGACGCTGCCGCCGTTATCCTAGTGAGAATGTCGACAATCTGCTTCAAACCAGTCCCGACAAATAAAGAATTGAAGTATAGTGTGAAAATTATAGACAATTCTAAACAGATCTATGTTAAAATCACTGCAACAGTATACTTTATCTGATGTTAGATGCAATGAATCAGTGAGTTTTTCACGACAATTGAGAAATTTTATTTTAAATAGTCTGATTGGATATTCCTTCCACCTATAAAGATTGAAAACAAATCATAATAATAATATGATATCAATAAACAGTTTTTGACAGCACCTATCTAGGTATTCATTTATGTTTTTATTGAGTGCGGTGATGATAGATGTTATCACACTCGTTGCGAAGTCCGTTTCTTTTTATCCAATACTGTTGCTTCAACCAAAGTAAAAAAATTAGAAACGGTTTGATGGAAATGGAGTGACATATGTATTTTGATCCATTAGTTATGGCATTAGTGCTACCAATTCAATTTTTATCAACCTGACAAATGAATGAACAAACAAATCCATATATTGTACTTCATATTAAAAATATCATAATATACAACAAAAAAGATTTTAGTAATTGGCAATGGGAGAAAGCGCTTAAGGGCCAGTTGTGCCAGCTAAGTTCATCAGTTGGTCAACGTGCACTTCCGTTCAACAAGAGAACACAGTTGTACCAGCTAAATTCGAGGTTGATCTGTGATTCAATATCTCAGTCAACAGAACGTCCAGGTTTGGTGGCTCAAACCAAATTCGAGCAGACTTTGACATGAAATATAACCCATAAACCGTGTTGTAATATTACTTGAAATATAAGCATTTCTTTTTTGACGTCATTCACGTGCAAACGAATATGTTTGGCGAGTGCGTTGTCCAATGTAAAAAAATAGTTGTTACGAGATGTGGAAACCTTTAGAAATAGTTAGATTTAATAATAGTATTATAAAATTATTTTTTTAATAACTTTTATGTAGTACCAAGTATAACATTATATTATAATTAATTAAAAAATTATAATGATAGCAAGGACTGTGGCGTAGTATGGTAAACAACACATAAGTATAAGATACTTACGTGTTGTTTAAAAAATAATATATATATATATATATATATATATATATATATATATATATATATA